>WAAF01002144.1:8010-19749 GCA_013400475.1 Tricholaema leucomelas | reverse complement strand
CGGCTGCTGCTCCCCCTCCCCTCTTTTTTGGTGGCTGCTGCCTCCCCCCTCTCTTTTCTTTGCTTCCTCCTCCTTTTCCTCCCCCTCCACGCCCTCTTTTGCTCCCCCCCGCCCCTGTCTACCTTCATCACCTTGCCTCTTCGCCCCCTGCAGGAGCAAGTCCCACTCTGAAATCAGCTTGGAGGGTTTTTACGAAACCAAGCCAGCCTCTCCCGTACAGAAGGACCCTGTGGAGCTGCTGCTGCTGGACACGAAGGAGAGGCTGTCCGTGGAGCTGCAGGACCGCCGAGCTCCCCTGGCCACCATGGAGAGCCTCTCGGACAACGAATCCATCTACAGCTTCGATTCCCGACGCTCCTCGGGCTTCAGGAGCATCCGGGGCTCTCCCAGCCTCCATGCTGTCATGGAGAAGGATGAGACCCACTGCTTTTATATAGACCCTGCTATCCCAGAGGAGAATCCCTCCCTCAGCTCCAGGACAGAGCTGCTGGCTGCTGACAGCCTCTCCAAGCACTCCCAGGAGACTCAAGCTCCTGACAACGTCCTCAACAGCGGCGCCACCACGCCCCAGCGCCGCTGCAGCGAGGCAGGGGCCAGCAGCGAAGGGGATCACCTGTCCTTGGCCCCCAGGGAGGAGCTGGCCCTTCAAAACGGCCGTCTGACCGATGTCCCCAGTCCCCAAGTGCTGGAGTTTGCTGAGTTCATAGACAGCCTCTTTAATTTGGATAGCAAAAGCAGCTCCTTCCAGGACATCTACTGCATGATGGTGTCAGACAGCTCCAGTGACTTTGCAGAGATGCCCAAGTCGGTCAGTGAACAGGAGATCCTCTTGAGGGCGCAGTATGAACCCAACCTAGTCCCAAAGCCCCCAAGGTTGTTTGCAGGCTCAACAGATCCTTCCTCGGGCATCTCTGTCTCTCCCTCTTTCCCCCTTAGTTCGTCTGGAGAACTCATGGACATCACCCCCACAGGTGTGAGCAGCCAGGAGTGCCTGGCCACTGACAAAATCCGGACTTCCACCCCTTCTGGGCCTGTAACCAGCCCTGCCAAGCAGGATGACCTCATGATTTCAGCCCTCTAGTGCCAGGGGTAAAAAGGGGGTTGCAGCTCCAAGAGCTGATCCCGTAGGCTGAGCGCTGGGATGTCTAAGCCGTGGAGGAAGGAGGTGGTCACTGGGCAGTTTGGATTGGAGGAGACAGCTGCTGGAAGTGTTCCTTCTGGGCTGTGTGACAAGAGTTGGGGGCACAGTGGTGTTTGGAAGGATGGATTGTGCTCAGAGCTGGGAGAAGAAGTGGTTGTGGTTGCTCCACTAAGAGGGGGCTTGGGTTGCTTAAGGTGGATGTGAGTTCCCTACCTCAGCCTGCCTCGTTTCTGAGGCAGATTCTTTGCCCCCTACCCCAGGGCACCTGCTGAGTTGGGGAGTGAGACCCTCCCCCCACCTTGCTTCATGGAATCCTCAGGGTGGGGGTGAAGGGATGGATTCTCTGAAGCTTGAGGATTGCCAGGTCTGTGTGTGTGGAGGGGGTGGTGGTCCAGAGCAGGTCACCCTCACCCCTGCCCTTGGTACCGTGTCGGTGGTCATGGAAATGAGCGGATTGAGACTTTGGGCCCTATTGCACTACCACATGGATCTGGCCCAAGATCCAATCCCTCAGCCTTTCCATGGGGCTTCTCTCCTCTTTCAAAGCCATTTTGGGAGCAGGGGTGGGGGGCTGTGTTCTCCCCAAATGCAGTCTCCCCTTCCCCCTGGCCAGACACAACAAGGACGGGGCTGGCACTGTGTTCAATAACTCCCCTTGAGTACTTCTGTCTTCAGTGACCAGCAGGGCTGCTTCCAAGAGGGAAGGAAACACCATTCTGAAGAGCCAAAGCCCTCTGCCACCTTCCCCTCTTTTACCAGAAGAGAGTTCTCCTGGATCTCACCACCCATCACTTCTCAGCTCCCTGGACCACTCTGAGCTGGCACCGTTCCTGCAGGACTTGACAGCATTCTCATCTCAGAGCTGCATGGATGGATCACCTTGGAAGAATTCCACCTTCTCTCAATACCCACTGTTAGTTTCCATCCCACCCTTGCCAGAGCCTGGGAAGCTTACTCCTGGCCTCTGCTTGGGTCCTCACAACCACCCCATATGCAGTTATCACAAATCAGTGCCAGCCTCTTATCAGTGGCAGTTCAGGGAGAAGATGAACTTTGACTAAGTATTGAAATCTTTTGTATGTTTACAGAGCTGCTAAGCTGCCTTTTTTTTTTTTGGGGGGGGGGGGGAAAGGTATTTATTAAGCAAACAAGGAGCAAAAAGCATGTTCATTCTCTTTCCTGTGCTTGGTTCCCTCCTGGGACTGAGAGCAGAGAGGGCATGTGCAGCTTAGGAGTGTGTAATTCACCTGCTTTTAAGGCAAATTAGAGTTGGGGAGGTGTAGGGGTGGGGGAAGAAGGGAGGGAGCTGCACACAGCCCTCACCCAACCTCCCACTTGCACAACACCTTGGCAAAGCTTGACCAAGTGGTGGCTACTAAATCCACCTGAGTGCTGCTGTGCAGAGCCTGGAGGAGCCTGCTACAGACCTTGGCCAGGCAGGGAATTTCCCAGGATGGAAGCAAGAGGAAGGGAAAACTCCCTACCTAGAAAACTAAAAGCATAAAGCATACTGTGAGCTGTAGAAGGCCTTCAAGTGACAAAACCCCTGCAGATCCAAGCTTGGTGGAGCTACCAGGAGGTCTTACTGGAGCTCTGCCTTCCCTCACTGGAAAGGAAGCTTCTGTTTTCTCTTCCTTCCCATCACAGAGGGGTTAGATCTTCCTTAGCTGCAGTATTTCCACCGTGGGAGGGTGCTGTGCTGCTCAGGAGCAATCCTTCTGCTCCTGCTATCCCTAACCTTGAGCTGTGTTGCTTTCAGCAGTTGCTGGAAGCCCCAGGTGTTGCTCTGGCCTTGTGCTGTCCTGGCTGCCACCCAAACAGGGCATGGAGAGGGATCAAATGCCATCAGGTCAGGATGGGAGCATTTCAGAGCCAGTGGGCACTGCTCTAGGTGACTTTGGGTGCACAGCAATGAGCTGGACTTTGTGTCCAAGCATCAATTTCCCCACTTGGTGATTGAAGTGTGGGGATATTGGTTTGTTTTTTTCCCCCCCTGCTCCTCATAAATGACAGAGCCTCCAGGCAGGAAAATCTTGGCCCCTGTGGGTTAAGGTTCCCAAAGTGACCATTCCTGTCCTGTCCTGGATTGAAGGGAGGAAGTTCCTGTGTTCAGAATAACCTGTTAGAAGCAAACCACTTTGATTCTCAGCAACAAGAAGTGACTTTTCTTTTTAATCTGTAGCTCCTTCTCTTGTTGCCCTCTCTGGCAGCTCCTCTCTGGTTGCAGGGACTCCCACAGAGCAGCTCAGCAGCTCTGCCAGCAGCAGATCACTAGCTCAGACCCTAGGCTGAGCTGCTTGCATGCACCCAAGAACCAACTGCAAAGGTGGTTTCTGGGAATCCCCACGATAAACAGGGTGGTTTTGAGGCGGGGTGGGGAGGGAAAGGGAGCTGGGATGTAGGGATGCTGAAGCTATCAGGGCTGGCTCACCTGCTGCCAAGTGGTGGCAGAGAGCAGGGAGAAGAAGGGTTTTTTTCCCACCTTGAATCCTTGGTGGAAGGTGGGGAAGTGATAACACTTAGCACTTAGGCAGAGCTTTAGATCTGCAAAGCACTTTACGAGCATGAATGGAAGCAGCTCTCTGGCCCTGGTAGGGAGCTGGTAGGAGATGGCTGTCACTTGAGACCAGGTGCCACTACTGGTGCCCTACCCGAGGCTGGTGAGGTGGGGAGATGACTTCAAGGGGAGGCAGGAGGTTTATCTCCTCCTTAAAGGAAAAAGAAATGTTTCAGTTAGGGACCTGCTGACATTTAACAGGTCACAATATTGCACTAGAAAGTCACTTCAGACCTGGAGGTACCTCCAACCTGCTTCCTTCTCTGTGCCATTGGAACTGTGTGCCAGGGGAATGGGGCTTGTAGCTGGAACCAGCCTGGCATGCTGCATTTTATTGCCTTCTGCTTTGATCTTTAGGCTTCTCCTGAAAAGCCTGGAAAATAAACCACTGCTTGTGAGCTGAGGTTGCCAGAAATGGAGGGGAAGGGAAGGTGCAAAAGAGTTCCTTTCAAACAGGTCAGGTTCTTGCTGCATCATATCTGGGGGAATTCCTGGGTTCTCTTGTTCCCTCTCTTGGCACACAGCTCTGGTCCTCATGAAGCAAATCCACGTTCTTGGCATTGCTTTCTGCTTTAAATGGCTCTCTTGTGTCTCAGTTCTCACCACTCCTTGGCTGTGGGAGCATAAAGGGCAGGTTGAGCTTCCTGTGTCATCCTGGAGGAGCAGATCTGGAAGGTTTCAGTGCTAAGCCTCAAAGCTCTCTCCTTCATTTGCCCCTCACCTGCTTCCTCTGCCCTTGCTCCACTCTGCAGCTGTCTTTGGACACGTGAAGCTGCTTCAGATTCCTTCATCTCTTGGCTTCTGGTCCCTGCTCTTCAGCTTTGTGCCTTCTAATCTTTATAGGATCTCTTGATTTCAATGGGATGTTCCACCCTGGATGGAGGCAGTGCTGGAAGTGCACTTCTGAGTGCCTGACAGCCAACATCTCACCCAGTGCCATGGCACATCCTTAAAATGTCCTCTGAGAGCTTCTGGTAGAGTTGTGGAACTGAGGCCATGCAGTTCCTGGAGAGCTGAAAGCTTCCTGCACCTGAAAGTTAAAGCACAGGAAGAAACCCTCTACACCAGCACAGCTTTGCCAGAGCCTAGCTGGGTTCTCTGCTCCTTTCCACCATCCCCTGGGACAGCAGCTTCCAGCTGACTGTGAACTGCTGCTTCTTTGTGAAGTCGAGGGAGGTTCTCCTGCCCTCTACTCTGCCCCAGGCAGGCCACAGATGGAGACCTGGGTCCAGTTCTGGGCTCCCCAGTTCAACAGAGCCTGGGAACTGCTGGAGAGTGCAGGCTCTGCAGGTGCTGAGGGGCCTGGAGCAGCTCTGTGAGGAGCAAAGGCTGAGAGCCCTGGGGCTGTTGAGCCTGCAGGAGAGCAGCCCCAGAGGGCATCTGCTCAGTGCTCAGCAACAGCTAAAGGAGCTGTGGGGGCAAGAGGCTGGGGCCAGACTCTTGTCAGTGATGCCCAGGGTCAGGCCAAGGGACAGAGGGCACAAAGTGGAGTGCAGGAGGTTGCATGTGAGGCTGAGGAGAAGCTTGTTTGGTGTGAGGGTGCTGGAGTCCCCATCCCTGGAGGGGTTTCAAAGCTGTGGAGATGTGGTGCTGAGGGACATGTTTAGTGATGCCTTGGCAGTGCAGGGTGAAGGGTTGGACTCCAAGGTCTCTTCCAGCCAAAAGGATTCTGTGATGCTATGACTTGCAGTCCTACATGCCCCAGCTGTCTCCACACTCCTCCTCTGCTTCCTTCATTGATCATTTTCTCCCTTTGATGGGGAGAAACCCAGAAACCTTTCTGGTTTCCTTTGGTGTGAGCTCTGAGCCTCCTGCTTAGCACCACATATCTGCCAACTTCCTTTTCCACCCAGGTTTCTTCTCTTAGTGTGCAAAGAGGAGTGCAGTGTGGTCAAGAATTCACCTTCACTGCTGGCTCTTCTCTCTGTCCTGTCTGGAACTCACCAGATTTCCCCCAGTGTCTCTTGCTGCTGCCTCAAGCCCTATCCAAGTGCCAACAGCCAAGCCCGACCTGGGGCAGGCTGTGTCCTCAAACCCACCTCACAGTCAACCCACAGCCCCCTCTGATCTAGAGCTTCCCTTTGGGACATCCCAGTCAGCATTCCACAGCTCTCTCCATCATCAGAGCTTCCTCTCAGGTCTGGTCATGAGTGGAACTCTTCTTTGCTCTTCAAAATCTGACTCTGTTTTTGCAAGAGCTTATGGTGTGAGGAGCTTGACATGTCCTGAACTGGCCCCTGCAGTGTGGTGTTTCTCTCCCTGGCTCTGGCACAGCCACCTTCCAAAGGGAAGCTCTCTGAACACAGAGAGCTGGACACTTGTGCTACTTTCATTGCTGTCTTTCAGACCTCTGAGCTCCCCATCTCACCCTGTGCTCCACCTGCTGATGTCTTCTCCCTGCCCAGCACATCCGTGCCATGAAGGGACCTCCCCTCTGGCTCCTCCTTTCTTCCTGCAGAACCCTTAAGCACAGAGCAGCAGAGGAACGTTTGGGGGTTCACTGGGCTTTTCCACTGCCCTGCTTTGCACCATGGCCTTGGTGCAGTTCTGATGGCTCAGAGGTGGAGGTACCTGGTGCCACATGGCAGCACCAGGAGGAGGGAGCAGTCCCCCAGCCCCCAGGCTGGCTTTGGTGGCACATGCCTCAAGACATGTCCCATCTTGGCACCTGTGAAGAGATGGCATCTTGGTGTGTTTGCTCAGCCCAGTGCCACACACAGCCCTCCCCTGGGGCTTGGCTGCTTTAGCAGTAGCCCTGCTGGCCAAAGTGGCATCACCTGCAGGCTACAGCTTCCCTTCCACAGCTGCTGCAGCCGAGTCAAGAGGGGGATGGATGTCCAGGGACCAGTCTGGAGCTCCTGTCCTAGTGATAAGCTTCATCAGTGATGTCACCACAGGGATTATCTGAGCTGGGTTGCAGCTCCCTGCCTTTAGCAGATGGGAATCAGGAGAGGACTGCTCTGCCCCTCTGCTGGGCTCTCCGTTCCCCTGTGCTGTCGCAGCCAGCACTCTGGGCTGGCCTCCCTCCTGGCTGTGAAGAAGCAGAGCCAGCAAGACCAGAGGAACTGATGGAGACATTTTTGGTTTCATTTTTGTCCCCTCATCTTTTCCTGCTTTTTCTTTCTTTCTTTTCTCCCCCCTCACCCTGCCAACCCCCTTGGCTGGAGCCCAGCTGGATGGCCACCGTGCACCCAGGAGCTGGCAGTGGCACAAAAGAACTCCCTTCCCTCTAACTTCTCTGTCTGTGGAATAGCCTTTTTGCCTGCTTCTGTCCCCCATCACATGCTGGGGCAGCTCAGAGGAGAGCAGCTCTAAAACTGAACCCTTCCAACCCCTGTTCTAGCTCAAACCTTCTATGGTTATGGGGGAACCAGGTCCTCCTGAGGGCCTCTTGAGCTGCTCTGCCTGTTCTCTTGCAGGGCTTGCAGCACTTGCATATGCAATTTGGGGGTGGAGGGTGGGGGAAAGAAGACAACAACCCAGGATGCTATGTCTCTTGTGCTCAGGCAAGAGGCCACTGCCCTGCTCCCAGCTGCCCCAGCATCAAGACTCCAAGGTGACTTCAAGCACTCCTCATGTGCCATTCTTTAGGTGGCTTTTCTTTTGGGTTTGTACCTTTTATGTATGAAAAGATTCCCAAACTGATCTTGCTGTAAAGAGAGAAGCAGCTGGAGAGAGCTGAATATAAAGAGAGCTGTATAGCAAAGGTCCTGTACATTCCATGGCACCCTGTATAAAGTGGATGTAGAAGCATGACTGGTGGTACCTGACTGTTGCCAAGCCTGACCCTGGAGTGTGGCAGCTGTGCTGTGTCCCAGGTTGGTGCCCTAAAGGGTGGGGATGAGTTGGAGGGATGGCAGAAGCTCTGCTCTCTTTGTAGAATGGGTTGGGTTGGAAGGGACCTTAAAATCATCCATTCCTAACCCTCTCTGCTGTGGGCAGGGACACCTCCTGCTAGTCCAGCTTGCTCAAGGCCTCATCCAGCCTGGCCTGGAACACCTCCAGGGAGAAGGCATCCACAGCCTCCCTGGGTAACCTGTGCCAGTGTCTCCCCACCCTCACTGTCAAGAATTTCTTCCTTATCTCCAGTCTCAATCTGCCCTCTTCCAGCTTAGAGTTTGTAGCAGAACACCACCATCAATCCTGCAACTGGTGGTGCAGGAAAGCTGCTCTGGAGCAGCACACACAGGTTCATAGACTCACAGAATGGGTTGGAAGGGACCTTAAAGATAATCCTGTTCCAACCCTCCTGCCATGGGCAGGGACACCTTCTGCTGGAGCAGGTTGCTCAAGGCCTCATCCCACCTGGCCTGGAGCACCTCCAGGGAGGAAGCATCCACAACCTTCCTGGGCAACCTGTGCCAGTGTCTCCCCACTCTCACTGTCAAGAATTTCTTCCCCATCTCCAGTGTGTGTGGGAGATTGATAGCTCCTGGTTCATCTTCAGCTCCCTGGCCAAGAAGGTCACCATCACTCTGGCTTGGATGGGCAAGAGTGGCCAACAGGAGCGGGGCAAGGATCTCAACCTGCCCTCCTGCAGCTTCAGTCCACTCCTGCTCTCATATCACTCCAAACCCTTGTAAGAAGACCCTCATTGCAGAAAGATGAGGAATGTGGTGCTGGAGCATCACTGAAGCTCTTCAGAAGGCTCTGGGATACAGGTTGGCTGCCATTGGAGCTGATGGGCACCTCCTGAGCTCTGTCTGTCCTGGCTCTCAGCCTGTGATGGAGAAGGGGAAAATACCTTGGGGAACTGAGGGGGTTCATCCAGGGTTGCTGGTTGGGCTGGGGTCAGTTTTGGGCTCCTCACTGCAAGAAGGACATTGAGGGGCTGGAGCAGGGCCAGAGAAGGGCAACAAAGCTGGGGAAGGGTCTGGGGAACAGGAATGGTGAGGAGCAGCTGAGGGAGCTGGGGGTGTTGAGGCTGGGGAAAAGGAGGCTGAGGGGAAAGCTTCTGGCTCTCTGCAGCTCCCTGCAAGGAGGCTGGAGCCAAGTGAGGGTTGAGCTCCTCTGACAAGAAACAAATGGACAGTGGCCTCAAATTGTCCCAGGGAAGGTTTAGGTTGGGCATGAGGTACAATTTGTTCCCTTTGAGGGTTGTCAAGGCCTGCCCAGGGCAGTGGGGGGAGTCTCCATCCCTGGAGGAGTGTCAAAGCTGTGGTGCTGAGGACCACGGTTCGGTGGTGCCCTGGCAGGGCTGGATGAAGGATTGGACTCCATCATCTGAAAGGGCTTTTCCACCTTCACTGACTCCGTGGTTCAGTGCTTCTGCCTTCATGAGGGTTCCTAAAGCAGGATCTCAGTTCCTGGTGCTGTTGCCAGCTGAATGAGGCTGAAAACCTTCTGGGGAAGGGGAAAGCTTATTAGAGGGTCAGAGAGGAGGAGACTTAGAGGAGCCAGAGGAAAAGCCTCAGGAGAAGAAGAGCAGCTTGGCAGGCAGGCAGGAGAAGGAATGCCTGGAGGCAAACAATCCTCGGAATGGCTGCATGGAATAGTTTTTAATGGCTGCTCCTGAAGAGCCTGAGAACTATCAGGGAATTAAGAGCTCAAAGGTGCCTGAACTACTGAGTTGCTCTACAGCTGCCTACAAGAAGTGGTGGGAGGTTGCAGTGCCTCCCGCTCTGGGTGCGTTTGGTGCTTTCTTTTCCTCCCCTTTAGCTATATCAGGCTCATAAAAGGAAATTGCCTCTCCTGTAAACACTTCCTCTGGTGGGGAAAGCAAAGCAGTGAGCTCTGGCTACTGCCCTTGTATAAACATCCAATAATCCATGCTGAGGAGCAGCTGCTTTCATCCAGTTAGGAGGGAAATCAGAGCTGGCTGCCCAGCAGGCACCAGGGATGTGGATTTAAAACCTGGCTTAGTCCTTAAAACCAAAGCTAGGGCTGGAGGAGCCATTTCTAGGAAGGCTTTCTGGTGCCTGGGGGATGTTGGTGGCCACAGGAGGAATTTGCAGCTTGCTGAGGAACATCTTCTTGAACCCAGTGGGCAGAAAGCATCCAGAGCTACCCCACAGAACAGCTTCTCCAGCTCACCTCTTGGCTCACAACGACCCCATGAAGGCTCCAGGCTAGGGGCAGAGTGGCTGGAAACTGTCAAGTGGAAAAGGACCTAGGGGAGGTTAGTGACAGGGGCTGGAGATGAGCCAGGGTGTGTGCAGGTGGCCAAGAAGGGCACCAGCAGCCTGGCTTGGATCAGCAAGAGTGTGGGCAGCAGGAGCAGGGCAGGGATTGTGTGCCTGGACTGGGCACTGCTGAGGCCACCCCTGGAACCCTGGGGTCTCCCCCTCACTCCAAGAAGGACATTGAGGAGCTGGAGCAGGGCCAGAGAAGGGCAACAAAGCTGGGGAAGGGTCTGGAGAACAGGAATGGTGAGGAGCAGCTGAGGGAGCTGGGGGTGTTGAGGCTGGGGAAAAGGAGGCTGAGGGGAGAGCTTCTGGCTCTCTGCAGCTCCCTGCAAGGAGGCTGGAGCCAGGTGGGGGTTGGGCTCTGCTGCCAAGGAACAAGTGCCAGGACAAGAGGCAATGGCCTCTATTTACTCCAGGGCAGGTTTAGTTTGGACATGAGGAACAATTTGTTGCCCTTGAGGGTTGCCAAGGGCTGTCCCAGGCTGCCCAGGGCAGTGGTGGAGTGCCCCTGCCTGGAGGGGTTTTGGAGGTGTGTGGATGTGGTGCTGAGGGCCATGGTGGTGCCCTGGCAGTGCTGGCTGAAGGGTTGGACTCCATGACCTTCAAGGTCTCTTCCAGCCTGAAGCATTCCATGATTGTCAGATCTGAACGGGAGCACTCCTGGGCTCCCCTGGCAGCGTCTTCTTCCCCTGCCCTTTCAGCCGCCTCTGTTTTCTCCTCCAGCAGCAGCTGTCCTGGGCTGCTTTGTTCCTGCCGCAGTCAGCAGAGGGATCCAGCAAACCTCCATTTCCTCCTCTGAAGGTGGAGGCCTGACCCTTCCCACAGCTGCTGTGCCTGCTTGAGGTGCCCATGCTTGCAGCAGAGGGTGCTGTGCCCATGCTGGCAGCTCTCCCATCTTGGGTTCTTCTCTGGGGGGGTTGGTTCCCAGTACCCAGCCGAGCACCACTGGCCTCGAACTGCTGCTTTCTGTCCCTTCCTACTGCTTGCTTTGCAGTGGGCAGGAGAAATCCTGGAGAGTGATCCAAGAAGTGGGATAATAGGGAATATATCTTTGCTGGAAGAGTGGTCAGGCACTGGAACTGACTGCTTGGGCAGGTGGTGGAGTCACCATTGCTGCAGGAGGTCTTCAGCAGCCCCTGAGGACATGGTTTAGTAGGCACAGTGGTGCTGGGTTGATGGTTGGAGCTGGAGAGTCTTTTGCAACCTGAATTATTCCATCATAAGAGGAATAGAAGTGAGGGGCTGGCTTCTGGGGGGGGCACCTCACTGCTTGAGGACCTCTGATGATTTTGCACCAACCTCTGTGGGTGCTGCAGAAGCTCCTTCCCCACCTGCCTGTGAGGCTTTGGGCCAAGGTGTGGGTGTCAGTGCCCCTCCCCTGCCCTAGTTGTGCATCCCAGCAGGGCTGCTCTGAACCTTTGGTGCTTTGGACTCCCCATGATGTACTCTGTGCAGTTCTGCAGCCCCCAGCACAAGGAGGACATGGAACTGCTGGAGTGAGTGCAGAGAGGGCCACGAAGATGCTCTGCTCAGAGGGCTGCAGCAGCTCTGCTATGAGGACAGGCTACAAGAGCTGGGGCTCTGCAGCCTGGAGAAGAGAAGGTTTTGAGGAGATCTTGGCCAGTAGGACAAGGGAGGTTATTCTGCCCCTGTGCTCGGCACTGCTCAAGCCACACTTTGAGTGCTGTGTCCAGTTCTGGGCTCCTCCATTCAAGAGAGATGTTGAGGTACTGAATGTGTCCACAGGGGGGCGACAGAGCTGGTGAGGGGCCTGGGGCACAGCCCTGTGGGGAGAGGCTGAGGGAGCTGGGGGTGTGCAGCCTGCAGAAGAGGAGGCTCAGGGCAGACCTCATTGCTGTCTGCAGCTACCTGAAGGGAGGCTGTAGCCAGGTGGGGTTGGGCTCTGCTGCCAGGCA
>WAAF01002143.1:42779-94530 GCA_013400475.1 Tricholaema leucomelas | reverse complement strand
TTCAGAATATTTGATTTAATAAATATATATTGGTATACATATTATCTCACGCCAATTAATTTCTCCCCTTCACCACAAATTGGCGTAGGTGGCAGAATCCCGCTCCGCGACAGTCCGTACAAGTAAAGTGTGTGTGGAAAATATGGTAGGAGATGTCTTAAATCAAATCTTCCCAGAATAAATTGTAATCAAGGACAATTCCTAACAAGCAACCCCAGCACAAAGCATTCTACTCGAGACCTTATTTAAGCCGATGTCTCACTGATAGGTATGAATAATGGAGAACATCAGTTTGTTGTGATGTGTATGATTTCAGAAGTAAGTGCTTGTCAAACCCACATTTAGTAAATGGTAAAATGATGTCTGCATCTTACGTTAGCCTTTTTTGGAAAGCAGTGAGAAGAATACCTGCTATCCACTACCCATAAGTTTTTGCAGTCCTAACAACTTCGTCATGACACCTGCTTTGTAATATTCCAATATTCTGTTTTACATTTCTTCATCCTTAATGCTCAAATTTGTTCCTAACTAATTATTTTTCCCCACTGAATTTGCATTCTGTGTCATTAACTGACATATATAGAATTCTTTATATCTAAATGTTTGACAGAATGATGTGCTTTTAATTCACTCCTCTGATATTTTCAGTAGTGAAACTAGTATTTTGAAAACCTACACAGGCTTTGTATGCTGCCTAGAAAAGCAAAACTTTTCTTGTTCAATAGGAAAAAAAAAACCAAACCAAAATGAAACAAACAAACAAAAAACCCCAAACACATAAAAATACTCACAGCAGACTTGTATTACAATCTAAAGCAGGAATATTAATCTACAAATATTCTGTAGCTGTTTCCAGAAAGAAAATAAACTGTACTAGTCATAGGTTCACAGGATCACAGGATATTAGGGGTTGGAAGGGACCCAAGGAGATCATCAAGTCCAACCCCCCTGCCAGAGCAGGACAATGCTATCTAACACAGATCACAGAAGAACACATCCAGACAGACCTTAAAAGTCTCCAGAGCAGGAGACTTTCAAGGTTTTATTACTCCCAACTATTACTCCTGGTTTCTGCAATTAGAGAACAGCAGAAATGTGGAGTATTCTGACTCAATGATTGCTTTTTGCTACCTCCATTTCAGCAAATATGAAAAATTACTCAATGGATGTCGAGAGTTAAGGCTGGACAGGCACATTCCCAAAGAAGAGAAAGGGAATAAGGGAGAGAGAGTTATGAATTGGAAAAGGAAACTAAAACAACTTTGATGAAAATAAAAACAATCATATACAAGTCTTATATTGAACTTGACCTTGCTGATGGGAATTATGTTGCTGTCACCAGTGGTGCTGTGGGCAGGCATTAAGTCTCAGACTGAAATCAATGACAAATGAAAACTGGATTCAGGAGCTGGATTCTGGATCTGAATTCAGAAATTCACAGATTGGAATCAAAGGTAGAATAGAACGTTCTTGGATGCTAGCAAGTAGAACTTGACACTTGTGATCCCTCAGCTTTATACTGAATATCATGCATATGGAATGGAATACTTTGTGGGTCAGTTCAGGGTCACCTGTCCCATCTGTTTCTCCCTGTATGAGTGACCTCTTACTGCAGCCCCAATGCTGCAAGGAAGATGTAGCAGTGGCTTTGGTCTTCAAGATCCTTTGAGCAAGAGCCTTGCCTTTCTGCACATCAATCCTTACTGGTAACTATAAACATTGAGTAGTATCAATATGAGAAGCAAAACCACGCTGTTAACTTCAGAATGTGTAGTTACTTAGAAGCAGCTGAGCTGCAAAGTAAAGCACTGAACAGAATTAGTTCTGTTCTGGTTCAAACCATGAGAACTCAACGTGCTGCTACAATGCAAATTGGGAGAAATAATTGAAATCGGAAACAAAGCTAGGTTGCTGTGCAGAGTTTTTATTGCTATTCAATGGCTACAAATACCCAGTCAGAAAAATGGCAAATATTATTGTCTTTTGTTTACTTGATCTTTTCCAAGGCAGTCAGCGGATTGAGTCTAAGCATTGCTCATTCAGAGAGGTTTGTAAGATCCAGATAGAAAAAAAACTTTCAAAGATTGAAAATGAAAGCAGAACTGTCCAGAAAGGAACTTTTTTATTTGCTTTTTTTCCCCCTATACCTTACTGTCAAAATGCTTTTCTATTCCACTATCTATTTGTTACTTATTCCAAAATCTCAGCTCAGCAAACACTCAACATGGTACTCAACATTTCTCAAAGTACCTTCTGTTGAAATGTAGACTCTGAATGCCTGTGTTCACTGAAGCTATATGTTTCTGCTGCC
Source organism: Tricholaema leucomelas (assembly GCA_013400475.1). Classification (NCBI taxonomy): domain Eukaryota; kingdom Metazoa; phylum Chordata; class Aves; order Piciformes; family Lybiidae; genus Tricholaema lacrymosa; species Tricholaema leucomelas. The sequence continues at coordinate 92,219 of WAAF01002143.1, read as the reverse complement.
CTGATACTCATCTGCATAGCAGAGCAGCTGAGAGGTTCAAATGGTTCAACTATTTACAAGGCCAAGTGCAAGGTCGTGCACCTGGGTCGGTGCAATCCCAGGCACAGATACAGGCTGGGTGATGAATGGCTGAGAGCAGCCCTGAGGAGAAGGACCTGGGGGTCTGGGTCGACGAGAAGCTCAACATGAGCCGGCAGTGTGCACATGCAGCCCAGACAGCCAACCGAGTGCTGGGCTGCATCAAGAGAAGTGTGGCCAGCAGGGCAAGGGAGGGGATTCTCCCCCTTTACTGTGCTCTCGTCAGACCCCACCTGGAGTACTGTGTGCAGTTCTGGAGCCCCCAATACAAGAAGGACATGGAACTGCTGGAGCGGGTCCAGAGGAGAGCCACAAAGATGATCAGAGGGCTGGAGCACCTCTGCTATGAGGACAGGCTGAGAGAGTTGGGGCTCTTCAGCCTGGAGAGGAGAAGGCTTTGAGGAGACCTTATAGTGGCCTTCCAGTATTTGAAGGGAGCCTCCAGGAGGGCTGGGGAGGGACTATTTACACGGTCTAGTAATGTTAGGACGAGGGGGAATGGGTTTAAGCTGGAGGAGGGGAGATTTAGACTGGATGTTAGGAGGAAGTTCTTTACAGTGAGGGTGGTAAGGCACTGGAACGGGTTGCCCAGGGAGGTTGTGGATGCTTCCTCCCTGGAGGTGTTTAAGGTCAGGCTGGATGAGGCCTTGGGCGAGCTGCTCTAGTGGGAGGTGTCCCTGCCTGTGGCAGGGGGTTGGAGCTGGATGATCCTTGAGGTCCCTTCCAACCTAAACCATTCTATGATTCTATGATTCTATTTATCCTCAATTTAATGTGACATCAGTCTAGATATTCTGCCTAACTGTACCTTAAAGATTCAATATTTCTGCAGCTTATCTATACTAGTACAATTTTGCCAGGCAGCACTCTAAACTTCTTGGAAAGGTGCAGAAAGAAACAGAGCACAGAAATGTCTGGTATGAGCCAAAGAAAGGATTGTTGAACAAAATGCTCAGCCAGTGTAGCAGCTTTTCTGATTTGTTATTGCCAGCCTTTTAGAGTCTGCTGAGACTACTTCAGCCTCAGTTTGAATTTGCAAAATGAGGAAATTTGAACTGGAAAAGATTTTCAACAGTGCTGATACAGGTTTTAATTTATCCAGTTAATGATACATCTCATAGGTGAGGCACTCTTGTGTCATTCATCTTAAGTTTTACTTTTCATCTTATTTCATCTTCTCCCTTGTAATTTTATTTATTTGTTGATCTTTCTTTTCTTTTTATCTTTGCTTACAATTCTTCACTCCCCCATGTGCATAGTTACTTTGTTCTTTCACCTGTATTTGATATTCAGCTATTGCTGAAGGCTTCAAGTAAATGGAGTTTTCAGTAATAGCTAATTCAGTAGCTTTGGGTTTTTTTAGTTTGTTCGGGGTTCTTTTTGCTTTTTTTAAACATTTTTTGTATTGTTGATTTTAGGTTTTCAGTTTTGGTTTTGGAGGGTTTGGTTTGGTTGTTTTTTCTGGTGGTGTTTTGTTTTATTTGTGTGTGGATTGGGGTTTTTTTTTGTTTTTGTTTTTTTTTAACAGTCTGAGCAATCATAATTTCTTTTAAAAAGTATTTCAAATACACTACTGTTAAAGCTGTGTTCAGAAGATTACACTGCATTCATGTCTTCCTAACTCTTGTATGCACACCACTCTGATTTCTGCTTTCTTGCTACTTTTTAAACTTCCTTATCACTTCCTCCCTCCTTTGATGTTGCTGCTCTCCAGATAAAAATGTCTACTTGCTGTGTTCCAACTAAGTTTATTTTTTGCTTTTATTCTGGTCTTTCTAGCTCAAATTCCTTTCTTCAGTGATAACCTTACCACCAGATCTTATTAACTTCTTGGACTTTCCTCACATTTATGGAACACTTCCCCAGGTGTTAAAGTAAAATTTGCTTTTAATTCTTCTCTGAGTATTACCTCTTCTCTGAGTATTATTATATTTTTAACTATTAATTGCATGATAATTTTGGCCTGATAGTGTGTATTGCCAAAGCAAAATATGTTTCTTTTAGGCGTGCTTATATTTTTAACTATTAATTGCCTGTTAATTTTGGCCTGATAGTATGCATTGCCAAAGCAAAGAATGTTTCTTTTAGGCATAAGGTGTCATTATATACTAGGAAACTGTCAATATAAGATTAGAAAAGGAGATACAAATCAGTATGTTAAGCCACAATTGTGCTGTCCACACTCCCAACAACATTAGGGAACTGTCCTGTCCCTAACTTGGGGAAAAATAGTCTTAACAGCACCCTCATTCTTCAAGACAAGGCAAGAAACATTACTGTATTAATTGTCCATCTTTATGCCTGATGGATGCTTTGTGGTATTTCTGCTCCTCTTGCATTTCTGCAAATCACCAGAGTAGTATCAAAAGGATGGTGTTGTGGAGGGGAAATTAATTGATGCAAGAGGGTATTTTCCAAAATTAATATTGTTTATTAATTTTGCTATTCAGAACTCTCACCACTCCCAACCACTAATTTTAATAATATTTTGGTTCTTACAAGGTTATGGAAACATTCTATGGATAATATCTACATCTAACGTAACCAGCAAAATATATAAACATTAAAAGAACTAGAAGAGACTATTCCCACAGTTAATGCCGCTTGCGGTCAAATACGTCATTTGCCCAGTAGATGGGCTCAAGCTCTTTCTGCTGTGGCAGAAGGCAGTAGAGAATTACAAAGAGTCATTTAAACATTTACTCACAGATTATTATTATTACTCTCATGGGGCCTAGCCACAGTCCAGACAGTGCCCAAATGCTTTCAGGGGATTCTGTCTTGTTGGACGTTGAGGCTTGAATCTTCCTGGCTTCTGNAGAATAGCCGATCAGGATGGTAGTTAGCCAAACCATACCATATTAGGCAAAGCCACAGGCTCGCTCTTCCCTAACTTGGGAAAAGCACAGGCCTTGCACTAGGCTGGCACAAGCTAAATGTGTGTACTTTACACCACAGGACCCTGGGCAGGCCAGACTCAGTGGCTCCAGGTCCTTTTGTGTCTGTTTCCATGCTTGCTTCTCTGGTGCAGCAGAAAAACAGGTCTAGGCAAGGCAGGACACACATAAGCCTATTTTGGGCCTATGAGGCCTAACACAACAGATGGGACACAACACGGAATAATTCCTGCTGTATCAAGTGCTACACTGGGATTTTAATAGGTTTATCTTATTCATTTCCCTTCCCCCCCCCCCCACCTCTCCTGGTCCTCTAAAAACCAAGAAATTGGGTTGTATAAAAGATGTGGTTTTAGGAAACTCAGGGTTCCATCATCTTCAAAATATTTCAGCTTCTCTGAGTATTTAATTTGGTGTGTTACTGAATTTTATTTACTGGCATTTTATTAATTTCTTGGCCTTCAAGTACCTGATGCTCCTGGTTTCCTAAGATTTAAAAAAACAATTGTCTTAACATTAGTCTTGTAAATTAGTTCCTTTAACATGCTAAATTAGTTCTCCATTCTTGGCTGCTTGCATAAATTGATGTTCAGCATCCTCTTGATTTTATCATTATTCTTGCATTTCCTGCCTGTGTTATTTTATTTATGATATTTAGAATATATTGTACTAAAAAATTTAACAATTTGTCAACACATTTATTGCTATGCTCTCTTTCTTCACCACCAGAGACACATTTCCCCCCTATATTTTTCCCTGAGTTTTTGGGTAGTCATTTTGAGCTTTTTAATCCCTAGAATTTTAGTGACATCTGCCCTTGAGGGATTCCCCTTAGCACCACCACCACCAAATTTGATATGATCTGGATTTTCAGTTGGCCTTTTCATCTTTTTTCCTGCTTCTGTACTTTGCTAGTCATTTAGTTCTCATATTCGTTTTGAAGATGTGGGTTTTTAGAAGATGCGTCTATTATTTATTTGTTGCTGCCTTTCTTTTTGGAAGAACATTGATAAGATTTGACCTTTTATATTAGAAAAGTTTTCTTTCCGTTGTCTTGTATGTATTCCTACTGTATCATATTCCATACTTAATTTTGTCCCTTCTAATATGTGCCCTTTGTAAATGCAAACAAACAAAACCACAAAACCACAAACAAACAGAAAATGAACCAACCAAGACACACACAGAGACGCAAAACCCCAAACCAAACCAAAACCTCAATGAACATCTTCCACACCCCTTTCGTTCCAATGGTTACTTATCAAATCAAATCAACACTTTTGTTCATATTGTAATACATAGGCATGTTTTGCACTCATTGCTTCGTGTGAAATGAAACTTTATTCACAGAACTAACAAATACAAGTTAGTTTTGATACAGTCTAGCTGCCCAGCCCTATCAAGGCTCATATATTTCTGGACATGCCCAGGAATAGAGGCTTAGTTAAGTGGAAATGAGAACATTGCAAGTTTAAAAGCCTCTACTGATTCTGATAGAAATAAAATTTGCATTTACAGGTTTGCAGTATTGAAGTGGCATCACTTAAATTCATCCTTCAGATAGTAAAGCTTTATACCCTGGCTTCTACTCGAAAAGGTGGAAGTAACCAGCACACACATTCTTGTGCCTTTCTGTCATTGCATATCGCTTTCAATGTACAAGGTAACTGATATTCCTGGTTAAATTGTTTTCCCCTTTATTTTGTAAAACTATGGCTATTTCCTTTTCCACACACAAAAGGATGTTAATTCCTTGGCTGCAATTTGCACTCTCCTATGCTGGTGTTTTTAATCTCCAATTGGACTAGTTGTTCCCTTGATTTATTTATTAGTTTAAATAATTAAGTGTTATTGAGTGATTTCCAGATTTAGCTGTGGGGAGCTGGGAAAGAGCTGCTTTTGAAAATTGCAATAGCTACCTCTTTTTGCATTTAAGGGTAGAACAACCTGATTCCAAACTTGCAATTTCCAGGAGTTAAATTATGTGCTTAATGTTAGCTTCTGTGATAGCTGATGTCTTAGATTGTAGAAATCTGTCCTGCTATTATCTGCTTTATAAATGTGAATTCTGGCAGATATGTGACTTCTGATATTTCCTTTCTCTGAGTAAGGAAGCAAAGTATATTATTTTCAGGAATATGTATAATCATAGAATCATAGAATGGTTTAGGTTGAAAGGGACCTCAAGGATCATCCAGCTCCAACCCCCTGCCATAGGCAGGGACACCTCCCACTAGAACAGGTTGCTCAAGGCCTCATCCAGCCTGGCCTTAAACGCCTCCAGGGAGGAAGCATCCACAACCTCCCTGGGCAACCCGTTCCAGTGTCTTACCACCCTCACATAATACAGTTCCTGTACATGATTTCCAGTTGCTGTCTTGGGTGACTAAAAGCTCAGTTCCTAAATATACTCTATAAAGACTGACATGACAGGAGCTGTTGAAAAAAGATGTTAGTTAAGTGAAATTGGTCCTACATGTCAGATGTCTGCAAGTAGTGGATTGTTTCTTGAAGTTTTACCTGCCTCATTGATACTAGGTATATTCCGATGCATTATCTTTTATCTCCTTGATAATCAACTTGAACTTTCTTGATGCAAATTTGATTCCCACATGAGTGATATCTTTCAGATATTTTTTTACTCATCCCCAGTTCATACAATATACTTCATGTATACATAAAAGAGAGAGGTGGGGTGTGTGTGTGTGATTTACACTGTGTGAGAAAAAGCAGTATTTTCATATTGGAAAACCAGTAATGTTCAACAACTTTCTTTTTAGTTCACAGACAAAAAAACACTTGGTAAAATTGGTTGCTGTTCACATTTCTGACATCATTGTTATGTATGTTAATAGCAGCAGAACAGCTGTTTTATTTCATGTCTAAAAATACCACCACTACATTACATAGTGCATATGTCAAACTGTTATTCTGGAAGGAAATTTCTTGTTACGATGGTCAGTGTTCTCTTTCCTGATTTAATAAAGCCCTTCCAAAGTGCACTTATCCTGATCTCTTATGGGAATAAGAGTCACTAGAAGATCTATGACTAAACTATTCCTTGTTGAACTCCTTAAGGTTAAGGGTAATGACAATTTCTCTGCTATTCTCACAAGCAATATATTAACCAAAAAAGTCTTCTAAGGCTGCTCTTTAATTCCTAGATGAATTCTGACCTTACAAGAAAGCTGTGCTGGTCCCCTTGATATAGTTTTATTTTCCAAGTCTGTTTCCTTCAAAAACAGCAAGGTCCACTTCAGGCATGTCACTATTTTATTGATTTTAGCTCCAAGGTCTTTTCTCTAAAGAATCAATTCATCAGTGGATTTTCAACAGGGAAAACTGAGGCCTATGTTATTTGGGAGATTGAACAAGATCTGTATGATTCCTCTTCTAGGTTTAAAACCTGTAGAGGTACAGAATATATTTAAATGCTTGTTATAATTTAATGCTTGAGACTGCAATTTGTCTCTGCTATGTGTGTCATGCAGAAAGTCTGTGTGTGAGCTTATTTACTATATTGCAGTATATAAAAGTAGTGAGTATAATAACGGTTCATTCCTTGACATGGCTTATGCCCTTCAGGCTTGTCGATGTGAATGTTTTGTTGTACTGAAGGAGAAATCAGCCATTCTCTGTCAACTAATACCAGCAGTAAATGACACCTCTCTGTTCAAGTGTAAACAGTATTTCAGAATAACGTAGAATGTGATCTACCTTCTCACTTCACTGAAACACTTCACAGTCATAAAATATGAGAAATCATTAATGTAACAAATCTTCAAGTGTTTTGGTGTCAGTGACAGCCAGACAGATATAAACCCATGTAGTATTTAATTTAGGAAGGTAATTAAGGGGTGAAATAGAAAAGCTATAAAGAAACCCAGGCAAAAGTAGTAGATATGTGTCTCAGGTTGAGGCTGGAGGGTTAAAATTTTTTCCTGGGGACTAGAATATTGTCATTCAACCCCATAGTTCTGCTATCTCCTTATAGACTCGCAACAAGGTCAGTTCATTCTCCTTTCCTCCTCCTGCCCTGGCTGTGTGGCAGGAGCCCGCTATGGGGAACATGTAAGCAGTAGGCCTCTTGGTTGGCTGGAGGCGTTGGGGCGGGGGGAGAGGATTGGAGCACTGGGGAAGGTAGATTTAGCTTTTCTGGGGATGGGGAAACTTCGAGGGGGTTTGCCATGGATGGGGAAATTGCTTTCGTAACATCTATCGCTGTATCTCTCTCTCTAAATACAATTCTGTATTTTCTCTCTAATTTGATCTGAGAGTTTAATTTCTGTCACCTGTCTTTAGTAAACCCACGACAATACGAACTGAACCAAGCTCAGTGGTGCTTAGAGAGACAGTTAAAAAAGTATTTTGGGAAGTTGCTGTAATGATGAGAGAATTAGTTTCTGACTGTCAAGGTTCAGGCACATGACTAAGTAGTTAAGTTCTGATTTTTGTCGCCTCATTTCCAGTTCTGTTTATTTATCCCAGCTTTGGTAAAGATGTCGGTGTACTTGCTTCATAACCAACATAGTGACAATTATCAGAATTTTACTTTTTTTTTTTTTTTGCACCCATAAATACTCATTCCTAGGTGAGGGATGAACAGTCATATAACAAGTGGACAGAGGAATTGAGTGCACCCTCAGCAAGTTTGCAGATGACACCAAGCAGTGTGGCACAGTTAACTTGCTGGAGGGCATGGATGCCATCCAGAGGGACCTGGACAGGCTGGAGAGGTGGGCCCAGGCCAACCTCATGACGTTTAACAAGGCCAAGTGTAGGGTCCTGTCTTTGGGTTGGTGCAATCCCAGGCACAGGTACAGGCTGGGCGGTGAATGTCTGAGAGCAGCCCTGAGGAAAAGGACCTGGGGGGTCTGGGTCGACGAAAAGCTCAACATGAGCCGGCAGTGTGCACATGCAGCCCAGACAGCAACCCGTGTGCTGGGCTGCATCAAGAGAAGTGTGGCCAGCAGGGCAAGGGAGGTGATTCTACCCCTTTACTCTGCTCTTGTCAGACCTCACCTGCAGTACTGTGTGCAGTTCTGGAGCCCCCAACACAAGAAGGACATGGAACTGCTGGAGCGGGTCCAGAGGAGAGCCACGAAGATGATCAGAGGGCTGGAGCACCTCTGCTATGAGGACAGGTTGAGAGAGTTGGGGCTCTTCAGCCTGGAGAAGAGAAGGCTTCCAGGAGACCTTATAGTGGCTTTCCAGTATCTGAAGGGAGCCTACAGGAAGGCTGGGGAGGGACTATTTACAAGGTCTAGTAATGTCAGGACGAGGGGGAATGGGTTTAAGCTGGAGAGGGGAGATTTAGACTGGATGTTAGGAGGAAGTTCTTCACAGTGAGGGTGGTGAGTACCTGGAATGGGTTGCCCAGGGAGGTTGTGGATGCTTCCTCCCTGAAGGCGTTTAAGGCCAGGCTGGATGAGGCCTTGAGCAACCTGCTCTAGTGGGAGGTGTCCCTGCCTATGGCAGGGGGTTGGAGCTGGATGATCCTTGAGGTCCTTTCCAACCTAAACCATTCTATGATTCTATGTTTCTAAGTATATTCTTGGCATTTTCAATATCAGATGCTGTCCTAAGGTGACTTGTAAATCATAGATTGTAAAATACTGTAAGCCAGCTCATAAAATGTCTTTAAGACAACAACTACTGCATTCTCCAATTGTGATTACTTTAAAGTACATTAAGAGTGTCTGGACAAAAGTGTATTGCAATTCAGTTAAATGCAACAATGATTTCTAATTAGTATTTAATTAGAAGTGGAATGCACATTGGGAAAAGAGTGACTTTCTTCTACTAATTACAAACTACTGTTTTCTGACTCCAATTAACATGAGAATAAACTCCTTACACATGAAGCAATTAAATTAAATTGTATGTATCCCATGCAACATGCTTCATTTATGCTATGAGTTATCTACAGTAATGAATTTTTTTTTTTGATGATGTGATGGTCTTTTGTAGTTAAAAATGTATGCATTTAAGACTTAAGAGGAAAATAATAAGCAGTTAAAGTGTGATATTTATCTACGCTTAGGTAAGCTGAGCTAGTCTCTCTTAGATCTGCAGGATTTTATCCTGTGCAGCTCTAGTGCCTGTGAAATTCCTGTAGTCCCATCTGAGTCTAGTCCCTACAGCAACAGCTTTTCTTCATGAGACACTATAGTACTCTGGAGGCAGAAATGTTTGCTTTGGTACGGATGTACAAATACAGCCTCAGTAATTTCATGTGCCTAGTATGTTAAACCTGTATCCATTTCTTTCCAGCCAGAACAGGAAAAAACAATTTTGTGTGCTCCCCAAAGTACTTAAGGTTGTAGAGTAACTGGATATTTGAGAACTGTGAATGGGTAGAAATATAGTCTTTTATTGTCATGGCTTAGACTTGATCTGTTACACAGACTGTGGCATGTCTGTTCATTTGGCAGTGAAGATCTAACCCAGTGACAGGCATTCGAGTAACGCAAACTGTTCGGTCTTCAGCCTGTTAACTACCTTGTATCAATGAAGCAACTACAAGAATTACTAGAACAGTTTGTTTTCTAATGTAAATGGGTAATTAAAAAAAAACAGCTGCTGAGAAAGTCTTTTATAGATGTTATAATCCGTTAAAATTAGGTATTTTAGAGCACTGGTAGATTTTCTTACGCTCGTTAAAACTCCCTGGTTTTAGCAAGTTTCAAAGATTTACGTGCAACAATCCTTACAGAGTTAGATATTAATGTTTCTCAATATATTTCTCAAAAACAACTTTCTTAACTTTGCTTATTTAATATCAGACTTGAAAATCTGGAATAAAACAAGGTGAAAACTTCATAATAATACATGGCAACTAAAGATCTGAAATTCTTGTTTCCTCTATGGAAGCTAGAAAAGCACCATAGTTGTGGTCTTTTCACAGGAAGATATTAACAGACAGCTCATCTAAAAAACATATGTAGAAGGTTGTGGTGGTTTGGGTGTTCCCTGCCCCTCCCCCCCCACTTTAGAAATCACCCAGACTAGACTCAGCCAGCTCTGGAAATATGAATGAAGCTTATATTTACAGCTAGCACAATATACAAGCAGATATTTACAGTATATACAGATATATACAGAAATATACAGAGTAAAAAGATAATACAGAAACACAACTCCCCTCCCAGAAACCTGAGTCCCCAGGAGGGGCTCTCAACCACCCCTTCACCTTCCCCCTACCCCCCTCAACCTTACCCCAGTCCCAAGGAAGAAATGGAGGCTCGGCCAGGGTGGGTAGGAAGCAAAGGTGAATCAGCCAAAGAGGGTGAGGTTAGAGAGTAAGATGCAATTCAGCCAGCAGCCCAGACCTCCCCAGCAGGCGAAGTGGCTTTATCTATGTTTTGCTTTTTATTCTTATACATCTCAGTGAGCCTATGAGTGAAGTAGACATCACCATTGTTTTCCTTTTACAGCCTAAAATCTAGTCCTTCTCACCAAAACATTCTAGCTAGGCTTGAACTAGCACAAAGGTGAGAGCAGCTTTTGGACATGTTTGCTTCATTTAGTTCATCGTAACATACGGTGAATAGTTACTGCAAAAATGTATTCAATTTTCCACATGGTCTGAGGTTCTGATTATTCAATAATCATTGGATGTAACCAAAGATCAGTATCATGGAGAGATGTAAAGGGTTTGTGAGTTTACAGTTGATATCTAGTGTTTTTTCAAGCCCAAACATCCTGTTTGTTCTCGCTTTTCAGCTCCAGCCCTCTTTGACCTTATGGTGTGGAGAGACTACTGGCCACAGAGAGCTATGAATTTATGAATATTAGTGATTGGCTTGTAAAGGAAATCTGGCAAACTACTGGCAATTTCTTCTTGGCCTCAAAACCATTTTTCTAAGAGACTGTAGATGTAGAAGGAAATCTTCACTGAGACACAGTGTTCAGATTTGTGGTAGATAGAAATTACGTATCCACTTTCTTCCTAAGGATGTGTTTTGCCTTGCAGTTGGTGAACTCATTGCTTCTCTTTTATCTGTTGTTCTAATTAAAAAGAAATATTTCCACTCAGTTTTCACAGAATATATGAGTGATTTACAAGAATATTTTATTCATAGTGAATTATGTCTTGCAAGCTAAGGGAATATAACGTTTTCTAAGGAAAGTGAATTACTTTCCGTTCCTTAAAGAGGATTTGTGGAGCTTGGTTACTTTCTGAAGAGTAGCTGAAAGTATTCCAAAAGCTTTTTTTTTCTTTTTTTTAAATGAAAAATGTTAGAGATAGCATTAAGCACAATTTCATAGGTGGTGTTCACCAAAACCAGGAAATGTCACCTGCCAAACAGAATAAAGAAGCTCAAGTGAAATGTCTAACTATGGTGGGGTAGGAAAAAAAATAATCCCTTTTTTTTAAATGAAACCATTATTTTGAGTAATGAAGAGTGGAAGAAGCACTCCTATTTAATTTGTCCCATGTCTCATAGTGTACAGCACCTGTGATCTAAAGGTCATTTTATTGCCCACACTGCAGTTAAAATTCAGTTTTCGAACTACCTGTTCCTTTAGAGACATTTAACTTGCCTTTGTCAGTTTTCTATTAAAGAAATGTCTATGCCTTAAAGTGATTTGTGGTCAACTCATGTCAGGAAATTGTTTTGAAGTGTGTGAAGAGACTGTTAATCCATAGTATATTTGAAAATTTTATACTCAAACATTAAGAACTGGATGTGAGTCACAATCAGCCATATTTCTTTTGTCTTTGCTGTAGAAAACAAAGAAATATAGTATTAACTCGGTTTTATTATTGGTATCCTTTTAGGTTGTTATGGAACAAAATATAAATAATATTTTAATAACTAACAGCACTCCAAAAGGCACCAGAATCCTAAATAAACCACTTGAAACTTCAATCCAAACTACATTTTCCTTTTTAGAATCTTGTGCTGTTAATGCTGAAGTTGGCCTTCAGATAACACATCAACGGTTTCTGCTAGTTGCGTCCACTGCTGACAAACAAAACCATATCATACTGCCTTGTTTAAATCATATACAGCCATTAATGAATCAAAAAAATAAATTTCTGCTATTGCCTGGATAGATTGGGCATCATGTGGCTGTTTAGGAGGTCTATCATGGAACAGTGAAATGGAGAACATGAAATTAAGCTGTGCCAATATTGGTCCTAACAAGGGTGTGTCACTGACAGTGCAAAACTCTGTACATAACAAAAGGTATTGTTACTCTTACTTGGTTTGAATGCAATATGAGATGAGAACAAACTGACCAGTCTGAATTAATTCCTGTGATGATGAATACAAGGCAAATGCTGAGTACTTCCTCTGAGCCTGATGATGGGACTTTGGTGGCCATGGAACTCGTACCAAGAAGATTGGAAGGGTTTTCCTAGAAAGCTGATGTGCACTTAAGTATTTGACACAGAGCAGTTATTAAACTAATGGTGCCAGGAGATCTTCAAGCAGCTTTACTGGAGATTCCTGCTTCCAGTCTGGGAACTGTGAGTCTAAATGCTAAGCAAACCTTTTGTGTGTTAGGTCTTCGGCTAACCTGGAATGAGACTTTTCTACAAATGCATTTTGAAAATAAGCTTTATGTAGCATCAGTGCTACTGAAGTTATATTCTATGCATACAGTGCCAATATGGATTTTTTTTAGAAAGGATTTTTAATTACAGATTCACAGATTACACTAAGTTGAAAAGGATCCTCAAAGGTCAGCTTGTCCAACCCGCTGCAGTGAGCAAGGGCATGTCCAACTTGATCATGTTGCCCAGGACCACAATGAGTCTGATCTTGAATGTCTCCAGAGATGGGGCATCAACCACGTCCCTAGGCAGTCTGTTCCAGTTTTTTACCACTCTTACTGCAAAGAATTGTAAATCTACTCTGCTCCAGTTTAAAACCATTGTCCCTCATCCTATCACTACAAGCTCTTCTAAACATTCCTTCCCCAGCCTTCCTGTAGGTAGCCTTCAGATATTGAAATGTAGTTATAAGATCTCCCCAGAGCCTTCTCTTCCTGAGGCTGAGATATGCTTCAGCACTGATCATCTTGGTGGCCCTCCTCTGAACCCACTCCAACAGGTCCATGTCTCTTATCTTGGGAGTCCCAAAGCTAGACCCAGTACTTCAGGTGAGGTCTCTCCAGAGTAAATTAGAGTGGCAGAATCACCTCTCTCAACCTGCTGGCTGCACTGAAGTGGCCACTTTTATAACTTTAAAAAAACTGTAACACCAAAAATATCTGAATTTTTAACCATACCACAAATATAGATTTGGACAGGTAAGACTTTTGTTAAGTGGTGAGATGAAACAGTGGAAATCATGTTCTGAATTTGGTTCATGAGCAAAGAGACTACTTACTCTTTTCCTTGCTTATGAGGGGATAATTGCATTACTAATGTACTGAGCCGTATGATTCAGTAATCATATACTTTCCTCTTTCATACAGTGGCTTCATCAGTAGATCACAAATCACTTTACAAAGGGAGAAATATAATTATCCTCACTTTATGCCACAAACTCTGTAAAGAAACACAAAAACTCCAACAAAGAAATATTGTGCTGCAATTGTACTTAATTATAATATAATTAATATTATCAACCTTATGTTCATGAACCATCATAGTCACTAAGAATCTTCTGGGGGCTTTTTAATAACCACAGAAACCTGAGTTCAGGTTTAAAATTTTGAATATTTCAATTATTTTTATTCAGTGTTTTTCTACAGAATTATTTCTGCTTTATTCTTGAAGCTGGCAGTTAAAGGTCCTCATAAGGATTTTGTCTGAACCTTTGGTCTCTGTGCAAACAAAGCAGGTGATATGAAGAACAAGATAGAAAGTAAAGTAGAATGTAGCAATTCCATCTAATTTTAAATTCTAAAATACCAAAATTCTGACATTTCAGTTTCTCTATTTTTCCAGCTGAGAAACACAACTCACCTTGCAGTTTGTTTAGAGAGGAATATGCACTGCATTATGAGATGATAAAACCCTAGAACCTGAGAACCCTAAAAAAGAATAAGATTCCAAAATGCAACTGACATAAAATACTGTGCTAATGAATCAGTTCATTTTTCTCTTTTAGATCACTCAAAATACAATGATTAGCAGAATTTTAAAAAATTAAATATTCTGCCCTAATTTCAAGCAAATCCTTGAGCGTGTCCAGAGAAGGGCAACGAGGCTGGTGAGAGGCCTCGAACACAAGCCCTACGAGGAAAGGCTGAGGGAGCTGGGGTTGTTTAGCCTGGAGAAGAGGAGGCTCAGGGGTGACCTTATTGCTGTCTACAACTACCTGAGGGGTGGTTGTGGCCAGGGGGAGGTTGCTCTCTTCTCTCAGGTGGCCTGCGTCAGAACAAGAGGACACAGCCTCAGGCTGCGCCAGGGGAAGTTTAGGCTTGAGGTGAGGAGAAAGTTCTTCACTGAGAGAGTCATTGGACACTGGAATGGGCTGCCCAGGGAGGTGGTGGAGTCTCCATCCCTGGAGGTGTTCAAGGCAAGATTGGACATGGCACTTGGTGCCATGGTCTGGCCTTGAGCTCTGTGGTGAAGGGTTGGACTTGATGATCTGTGAGGTCTCTTCCAACCCTGATGATACTATGATACGATACTATGAAATCCAAAGTAATTACAATAGTTTTATTGACTAAGTTCTTCCCCTATTCCTCACTTAAAGGTCTCACCTGTAAAAACACTGTTGTTGAAGCTGCTCAAACTAAACTGGAGCAGGGGAAATAATTCTTTGAAAACTTGCATAGCTTTCCAGGTAAACAAATGCTGAAACTGTTCAATATTTGCTTCATGTAGGACAATTAATTATTGTATAATTTTTTTCACCAATGCTTACACATTTTAAATTGATCATTTTTTTTGCCAAGTATTTGCAATAAGAATTGAGAACATGATATAGGGAGGCTGATCACACAAATACAGCTGAATTCTTTTAGATCAGATTCAGAATCATGGAATTGCAGAATTAACCAGGTTAGAAAATATCTTTGAGATCATTGAGTCCAATCTATCACTCAACACCTTCTAATTAACTAAACCATGGCACTAAGTGCCTCATCCAGTCTCCTTTTAAACACTTCTGTGGATGGTGAATCCACCACCTCCTCTGGCAGCCCATTCCTATGGCAAATCACTCTTTCTGTGAAGAACTTCTTCCTAACATTCAGCCTAAACCTGCACTGGAGCAGCTTGAGGCTGCTGTTTTTCTGTCACTAGTTGCCTGGGACAAGAGACCAATAACCACCTGGCTACAGCCTCCTTTCAGGTAGTTGTAGACAGCAATAACATTCCTGTAATGATCTTCACAATTACCATACTGATGAAAAGGACCATTCAGAAATAACAGTCTAAACATAACCTGGTTTTTTTCTGTGCCTCTGGAGAAAATCAAGCACAGTGTTAGTTTGCTAAGAAATATAGAGAATCCTTGTAATTCAGGGCTATAAAGAACAAGATATACCAAAATCTGCTTGGAGGAGGGCAAGTAAAACTCAAGCAACAATTCCCTAGCGCTGCCTACAATTCTATAATTCTGTGGTGAAAAGACTAATGGATTATGAGGAGCAGCTGAAAACCCCTAGTTGTTCAATAAAAATAAAGCAGTTTTGGCTGTGCATGAAGACAAGCATGTGTTCATTCCCCCTATAAATTACAGCAAGAGGAATTACACTAGCAAATAAGTAGCTTGCCTTTTTATTTTTCCTACAGAAGAGAGTTCTGTAGTTCCTTTTTTCTCTAAACACTAAGCCCTAAATTTTATGCTCGTAACAGAAGTAACACAGGCATTTGCAAATTTCTGTGAAGAAAAATCTCTTTTGTAATAATTTGTTCTGATGACATTTTGGTGGGAATTGGTCTTTATAATGTGTGAAAGATATGAATTTTTAAAGACCATAATAGACAACACAGAAAATTTCAGGAAAGGCCATCATATGATACACTGAATAACAGCTTTTATGAGAGTGTGCTCTCAATTGCTTGTTTAGTTGTTTTTTTTTCTTCTCCTTCCTTCCATTGCCCAGGTGGCCAAGAGAGCCAGTGGCATCCTGGCCTGCATCAGGAATGGTGTGGCCAGCAGGAGCAGGGAGGTCATTCTGCCCCTGTACTCTGCACTGGTTAGACCACATCTTGAGTACTGTGTTCAGTTCTGGGCCCCCCAGTTTAGAAGGGACATCGAGATGCTTGAGCATATCCAGAGAAGGGCAACGAGGCTGGTGAGAGGCCTCGGGCACAGCCCTACGAGGAAAGGCTGAGGGAGCTGGGATTGTTTAGCCTGGAGAAGAGGAGGCTCAGGGGTGACCTTATTGCTGTCTACAACTACCTGAGGGGTGGTTGTAGCCAGGAGGAGGTTGCTCTCTTCTCTCAGGTGGCCTGCGCCAGAACGAGAGGACACAGCCTCAGGCTGTGCTGGGGGAAGTTTAGGCTCGAGGTGAGGAGAAAATTCTTCACTGAGAGAGTCATTGGCCACTGGAATGGGCTGCCCGGGGAGGTGGTGGAGTCACCGTCCCTGGGGCTGTTCAAGGCAAGGTTGGACATGGCACTTGGTGCCATGGTCTAGTCTTGAGCTCTGTGGTGACAGGTTGGACTTGATGATCTGTGAGGTCTCTTCCAACCTTGGTGATACTGTGATACTGTGTGTGATTATTGTGCAATGTGCAGTGTACATAGATATGCCTATGTGTTTGGTTTATACTTTAAATCCACTGGCTGTTGTGGAGGCAGGGAATTAATGTGGCCAAGTCAAGAATACGTAGAAAAATAGAGTTATTTTATTTTCCTGAAAGCCTGCCCCCAAAACTATATACAGAAATTGATTTAGTTTTAATTAGCAGATTCAGTTTGATTGAGAAGATCTACAAGGATAACATAGGTAGATTTGACTATTTTGGAAGTCAGGAGTTGGAAAAGGCTAAGCTACTAAACATAGCATCCCCCACTATTAATCAGGCTGAGCCAAAGGTTTACTCACAGGTGAGTCAGGCTGGCTGAAAGGAAGGGCGGTCCAGATGCTTGTCCCCTTGCTGTCTTTCAGAAGCTGTCCAAGGATCGTTAAGGCCTATCGAGCCTGCATAAAGGGTGCTTATGGTAGAAGCCATCCAAAGCAGAGAGGGTCCTGTCCCTCAGGAGCTTGTCCTTTGGAGCGCCAGGGGACTCTTTTTTGCAGAAGCTATCCAGGCAGGGGAGAACTCTAAGGCGGGGGAGAACTCTAAGGCGGGAACCCCAAGGCAGGAAGTCCCCCAATATTTAAACCCTTCCTAGACAAAGAGCTGAGTTACCACTTCCTAGGTGCGAAGACCACAGCCAATCCCCAGCCTGATTCCAGCGCAGGCATCTGCACGGGGCACCCCTCATGCCAGAAGGGTCCCTTGCTCCCTCCCTTAATGCCTGCAGGGCCAGGGGTGGGGAACAGGTCTTTTCGTGCCTTTTCCTCTCCCATTCAAATCACAGAGCGAGAGGAATTTTGGGGTATGCAGGACTCCAGGACACTGGTTTGCTCGGGAGGATCTCTATGTATTACCACCTTGTTCCAGTGAGTTCCTTAGGGACCAGGGAACACTCTCACACATGGGTACACACCTCTGCTACAGTTTCCAATACTTTATCATAGCTTAAACACTAAAACAATAACAAGAAAGTTATACTGGAATCCACAATACCTATGGCTCACATGCTGCAGTCATAGGGAGAGAAACTACAGTGCTGACACGACAACGATCCCAAGTAGTTCTATTGATCAAAGGGCAGGTTATACTTGCCCTGGCTTAGGTGAGTATGGTCCACAGAGCTCCTGAGATGCATAGATAGCAGAGCTGGTCAGCTGCCATCTCAAAAGGTAGGCATCCCTACTGGGAACTGCACCATCGTGGTGGTAAGACTGGTGCCGCTCCAGCTCCCCTACCTATGCTCTTAGTTTATATGTTTTCAGAATTCTGTGACATGTGTCCAGAATGTCCCAGGAGGCTGAACCAAGGAGAACCAAGCTCCTTCCTTATGTCACAATTTGTTACATAATGACTTTCCTACTGCCCATGTGCATTGTTTGCTTTGGTGGTCACAACCCCCTAGCGAGGGCAGCCTTCATCATTCTTCAGCTCCTTCTGCAGCTGATTGTCCTCTACGGAGCTTTTTAAGGTCATTGCTGGCTCCACGTACTGTTTAGCCAACACCACATTCCAGTCTCTGATTACAGGAATGGTACTTACAGACTCTTGTTTTTCTTTAGATTTTGCTTTAGATTCTTCTTTAGATTTTACTTACAGACTCTAGTTTTTCTTTAGATTTATCACAGCTCACAGATCCTCTTCTTATCTCAGGTAACCTGGCAGCTATTGTCCTGTTGTAACTTCTAATCAAACACATACCAGCTCTTACACACCTGTGTCCAGCTGCTTGGTCTAGTGGTCAAAAACAGTAGAATTTTATGACTGGATGGACAATATCTGAGTGCAGCACGTTTGTTAGAGGTTAAACTCTGCCCTTCATTGTCGTTGTGCTCTGCAACGCCCAATGATATGATTCCTGATACACTAAAGGTAGAAGGGGCACTAGAACCGGTCAGAAATCATCTCCTTCAGTGTATTTCTTATGAAAATTCCACTTAATAGTGCACTGAAACTCCAATTCAAAACAGGTTTTGCTGAAAATCCAAGTCACACCCAAATATCCTTTAATTAATGAGTTTTTCCAAAGTTATTGTTAGCAACTGTAAGAGAATACACAGCCCAGGTGCAATGCAGAAAATGAGAACTGAACCAATGTACAGCACCCAATTGTAATCCTAACAGGTGATTTCTCTATTATATATTACATGAATGCCACTAAATAAGGAAGAAAATGTTGTTTTCAGCCTTTTAAAACACGGCAGGCGGTAAAATTGGATGCTGGGAATGATTCAGTGCATGTGTTAGAGTTTGTGTGTGGGAAGTCTGCAATTATGAGCAGATTGACAGTTATGTGCACAGTAATTCCCTTCTGATAGCCTGAGCGCTAATACTGGTGGGCATACATGAAGAACTACATGAACAGGCCAAGAAAACCTGCTTTTCCTGGATCTGATCCCTGTAAGCAGGCAAGCTGTGTGAGTTGCTTCCTATAATTGAAGTGTTCACCAATTAATTTTTTTTCTCCAATGGCTGTAGAATGTTTTAGTTTATTTTTAAATTAGTCCTTTACAACAGCAATTTTGTGTTTAGTTTTTAATATGTAACCTATAAAATACATGCAGTGACAAACTCTCAACGTGCATGAGTTGCTGGGCCAGCATTGGCAACACTGAAATACAGTTCTTTCATTTGTCCACAGAATCTTCATATCTTAGTTGTCACCAGTTAAAAGAGGTGTCATAAAAGCAGTCAGTTGGCCTTTAAATGCCTTCAGAGAGCCCACATAATTACACAGATGCCAAGCTCTACCCACAGGCAATCTGCAAAATTTCCTAGTGTTCATAAATTGCCTTCATCTAGACTGAAAAAGAGAATATTATCTTTGTTAATGTCTCTGATTTAAAATTACCTATGTCTCACGATGAATCTGTTTCTTTGCCAATCCTTCAAGCGATAGAATTTATGAAATATTTAGCGAGTTAAATTATCCATTGAGGTAATCAATTAAGAATGCAAGTCAACATTAAGTTAAAGGCATCTCTTTAATAGTTGAGAGGGACTTCTTGGGCAATGAGTAGTGCAGTAAAGGCAGATTATGCCAAGTGACTTCATTAGCTTTGTGCAGAGCAGATGGGATTTTTCTATTACAGGAATATCTGGGCAAAATGTTTTGAAACCTCCTGTAAGAACACTCAGTTTGAATTTCCTATTTATTGTTTTGTGTTTATCCCATCCTACTTGCTTGCTTTGTAAGATGCATGGGTCAGATGCTGTCACATTTATTGTTGTTTTAAAAGTTTCTTCTCTTTTATCCCCAGTCTAAATGAGCAATGGCTGTCCCTAATAGGAGAGTTTCAAGACTTTGAGTCTGTGGCTGACTAATAGAGTGGAGCTCCATCCTCATCGCCAGAGCACACAGGACTGAAACAGGAAATAGAGAAGGTGTTTGACACAGTACATAAGGAGGTACTGCTTATAGATATAGAAGTACATGAAGCTGCAAACACTAAATACTGAATTAGCTATGGAAGGGAAGGCTCCGTCTAAAATCCTTATAATCAGCTTTTCCACACAGAGATGTATCTGGCTTGCTAAGCAACACTGTTATATACACTTGAAAGAGCAGTAGCACAAATTTTACCACACCTATTTAATTTGTCTTTAAATAAAAGCATTAGAAGACAAATAACAAAACAGATACAAAGGAAATTCTAAAGCCTAAACAGGGGTCATACAGATAGTCAGTGATGAGAAAATAGGGAACATTTGGCATCAGGAGACAGAACCTGACTCTCTGAAGTCATCAGGCATCATGCAGACTAGATCTCCAAGCATTTCAACTTCTGTTTTGGATGTTGATACTCTTACCCTGAAAATGGATGATGTTGCCTTTCCTGTGAAACCTGAGCTATCATCTTAACCCCTCTGAGGCTTCACTTGATCACCAGTTTGTGAATAAGCAGAAGCTTGCTGCTGCTACTCCATGCCATTACTGGAGAACATAAATCTCTTACTATCAGCCTTGACTACTTCATCAGGACTAGCCACATAACTAAACATTAAAATTAAGAATACAATTTGATCCATAATGCTCCAAAAGAAGAAAAAGTTAATGATTAGCTGAGCCATTTAGAAGAAATTAAACATGCATTTAAAAATTATAACAAGGCTATTATTTTGAACTGATAAGAACAGAAAAGAAAAATGCTAAAGAGCAGTAGCTCAGGTCTCACAAATAGGAGCTGAAAAGGCACCATTTATTTATGATGACTTAGGGTATAGCTATAGTACACTCTATAAATAATAGAACAGGAAGGGAAAATAGTGACTACATGTTTTCTTCAGCTGAGAGCTTCAGGGTGCTGAAAGTGATGATGCAACTGGTGTACTCATAAGTCTAAGCCAGAATAAGATTTTTTTCAGCACTTCAGTATTTTAAAAACCCTCCATGATCATTTTTAAATGTTCTCTTGTATTCACTTCCTCACTGTGGGGTTTATTTAGTCATCTATTTATATGCAAGATGAAAAGACTTGAAAGTTGTATACCCAAAATAACACTCAGTAACCCCTGGTTTATGGGGTTTTTTTTGCTACTCATTTTTTCTGATAGCTGGACTCCCTGTGGATGTAGGGGTGTTAAATAGGGGAGAGTTCAGATTGTTCAGTGTGTTCTGGCTGACTTTTAAGAAATGTGTTATACCTCTGCTGATTCACAGGAGTTTGAAGGGTCTGCATCTTGGAAAAACCTGAAGTTACTCTTTGGCTTTGGTGTGGGGGAGAAAAGGCTAATTTCTTTGGCTATTTATTTGTGTCTTTGACTGTGTGCCCTTTCTTTCCTAGCATGTGAAAATAATCTCCAACTCCACCACTAAGTATGTCTCAGGGCCACAAAGAGAACTTTTTCTTCATATCAGCTGAAGTTGCTCTCTACTGGTTTTTGCATTAGGCTAAAGAACCTTTCTCTGGTCCAGTCTTTCACCTGAAAGCAACATTTCAGCCTGCTGATTCACTATGGTTTCAGTCATGAGTCAGTGAGTCTCAATGTCCAGTCTGTTACCAGCCTGAAAACGAAACATACATCTTGGGGATTTTTTTTCTTCTCTTTTCCTTACAGGTTGTCTACACAAGTCTCTCCCAAGACATGAGATGGAAAAGAACTTGTAGTTTTCAATGTGATACAAATATTTGCAGTGCCACACTTCTATAACTTCTAGAAAGCAATGCCTGGGTTTCTAACTTACTCCCCACTCCCCCAAGCACAGAAAAAAATAAAGGTAATGGACATTTTGCATTTTCTGACACTGAAGGCTACTAATCTTGCCCAGTACCTTCAAAAGCATAGGCAGGCAAGAGATGCAAACAAAATCAACATGGTCTTATGAGTTAGAACAGTGAACCTGGAATTTGAGCCAGGCTAAGCTCTCTGCTTCTGGAATAGCTTTATTCATTTCCTTGACTTGCTTTGACATGAAGGGATACTCATTTTCTGACCTTGTGGATGCTAAACTTAGTAGGCTGTCAATTCAGGGTGCAATAGTGAAGATCACCAATTAACCTGCAATGGCTGGAGGATCCCTGGCAGTCTGATGATAGGCAGGAAAACTGATAGAGTTTCTAGTAGTTCCAGTGAATTTGGAACTCAGACAAAAATCATAGAAAACAGAGGAAGCTCTATGATTTAGGATTGTTTTGAAAGACTTGGATGTTGATGATGTATAATACTTTTACAGATTAGTATTTCTACAGTTGAATCCCACATGGACTGATTGCTTGAGCCTATTCCTGTAAATAGTTCTTTAAGCTCTGCTTAAAATAACTTTTTTTTTGCAATTTCTTACATAAATTTATGGTTTCCTCTTTTGCTCTTGCCCACAAGAACTCCTGATTATCAGTGTTCACTGCAGTCTCTGTGGGAATAAAATCACAACTAGCATTGTGCTCTGACTGAGCTCATTCGCTTGATAACTGTCTTTGACTCCTGATTGAAAATGAGCTTGTAACAATAAAACCATACAAAGAAATGAGAAAAATGTCAGGGCCAGATATGCCAATCCCTCCTGAGGACTGCAGGACTGACTGAAATACTCAGCACAGCTGATGAAATAAGAAAAATAATATCTCATCTTCAAGCTGTGAGCTATAAACCTTTTCCACTCGGCAAAGCTCACTTTCACAAGGATTGTTTTTTAAAGTATCCTCTACCTCTGTGCTGTGTCTCATATGCAGCTTGATCACATCTGTTTACTTAATGTCTCTGAAAGAGCAACCCTGAATGTTAGAGAAAACTGATATTCAGGCTTTTATATGACAGTTTAGTATATTGAAAAGGACATTACATTTCATGAGAAGCTGACCCTGTCATGTCAGTAAGTGCCTCTGTGTGTCAATTTAATGCTTCTGACTTTCTCTGTAAGTGAAACTTTTCTAGTGCCGTGCTTTGAGTCAACAGAAATTCCAGCTATGTCTTATCTAACTCTACATCCTCTTCCCATATCAAGTTGTCTTGCAAGTCATTAATATCTTCACTTAAATTGTAAAATGTTTTAAGTTGATAGTGTGGTTTTCAGCTACTACAAATGTCTCAGTGTACCACTCTGGGAAAATGCCACCGTGTTCACTGAGAGAAATGGAGTTCTCTCAAAAATAATATGGCAGTAGATTTCCCCTTCTTGCCTCATTGCAAAATTCATTAATGGGGCACTTAGAGAACCTAGGTGTAGGAAGAAGAAGCTGACTTCATAAATTAAACTCTGTTCTTCCAACCTATGAGAGGACTGTGCTAACATACCAGGTCACACTTTGTAGGTAGGAGCAACCCACTCTTCCACTTTATTCTCTTGTGCAGAAAGTGATTCAGTGGACTGAAAGTGCAGTCAGGTTAACACAGAAAATCATAGACTGATAGTTTGTACATTTACCTTGGAAAGAGGTGTCTGTGGTTTCAGCTCCTTCCTCAAGTAAGTTTTTTGTATAATTAAACATTCATAGAACAGAAACCATCAACTAGCCTTAGCTAGTGAGCTGCAAAGCCATGGACATGCTTGCTATCGTTTTCCAGTTCCACACAGACATGCAACAAAGTGTATCTGCATTCCATGACTGGAAGACAGTTAAATGGAGTAAAATGAGCAGGTTGTAACTGTATTTACATACTGTGTGTGGTTTTGCAATAAGGCAATTTAAATTCTTCTCGAGAATAGTTATGATATTTCTTCTCTGTAGAGAAAAGCCTAAGCTGGCAATACCCTTATGATAAGTGAAGATTAGGTTCATAATCACCTGAAGAACCTGCAAATGTTCAAGTCCATGGGACCTGATGGGTCAGTACCCATGGGTACTGAGAAAACTGCTGGATAAGATTGCTAACCCCCTCTCTATTCTATTCTAACAGTCCTGGCAGTCTGGTGCAGTCCCCACTGACTGGAAAAGGGGAAACGTAACTCCCATTTTCAAAAAGTGTAGGAAGAAGGAGCTGGGGAACTCCAGGCCAGTCAGTCTCACTTCTGTGCCTGATCAGATCATGGAGTAGATCCTCCTGGAGGCACTACTGAAACAGAAGAATAGTGAAGAGGTGATTTGGTCCAATCAGCATGGCTTCACCAAGGGCAAATCCTGCCTGACAAACCTGGTGGCCTTCCATGAACAGGTCACAACATTAATAGATGAGGGGCGAGAAACTGATGTCATTTACCTGGACCTGAGCAAGACCTTTGACACTGTCCATGCCACATCCTGGTCTCCAAGCTGGTGAAACATGGGTTTGGGGTGGACCACTAGAGGGATAAAGAACTGGCTTGATGGCTGCACCTAAAGAGTGGCTGTCAACAGGTCCATATCCAATTGGAGGTCAGTGACAAGTGGAGCCCCTTTGGGATCCATCCTGGGACCAGTCTTGTTCAACATCTCTTTTGGTGACAGGGACAGAGGCGTTGAGGGTGCACTCAACAAGTTTACTGACAAGACCAAGCTGTGCAGTACAGCAGACACACTGGAGGGAAGGGATGCCATCCAGAGGGACCTGAAAAGGCTGGAGAGGTAGGCACAAGCCAACTTCATGAGGTTCAACAAGACCAAGTGCAGTGTCCTGCATCTGGGTTGGGGCAATTCCAAGCACGAATACAGACTGGGCAGTGACTGGCTGGAGAGCAGCCCTGAGAAGAGGGACCTGGGGGTGCTGGTGGATGAGAAGCTGAACATGACTCAGCAGTGTCCACTTGTAGCCTGGAGGGCCTACCAGATCCTGGTCTGCATCAAGATAAGTGTGGCCAGCAGGTCGAGAGAGGTGATTCTTCCCCTCTACTCCACTCTGGTGAGACCCCACCTGGAGTACTGTGTCCAGTTCTGGAGCCCCGATTACAAGAAGGATGTGGATGTGCTGGAGTGTGTCCAGAGAAGGGCCACTGGGATGATCAGAGGGCTGGAGCACCTCTCTTATGAGGACAGACTGAAAGAGTTGGGGCTGTTCAGTCTGGAGAAGAGGAGGCTCTGAGGTGACCTTCTTGTGGCCTTCCAGTATCTGAAGGAGGCCTACAAAAAAGCTGGGGAGGGACTTTTTAGGCTATCAAGGAGTGACAGGACTAGGGAGAATGGAGCAAAGCTGGAGATGGGTAGGTTCAGGCTGGACATGAGGAAGAAGTTGTTCAGCATGAGAGTGGTGAGAGTCTGGAATGAGCTGCCCAGGGAGGTGGTTGAGGCCTTGTCCCTGGAGGTGTTTAAAGCCAGGCTGGATGGGGCTCTGGCCAGCCTCATCTAGGGTAGGGTGTCCCTGTGCATGGCAGGGAGGTTGGAACTAGATGATTCTTGTGGTCTCTTCCAACCCTGACTGATTCTATGGTAAATAACAATGATAACAAATAACACCTTTTTCTCACCTTTTCTCCCTCCCTCTCTCTCTCTCTCTCTTTTTTTTTTTTCTTCTTTGCTTGTGCCCTGATTTTTCAGTTTTGCAGACACAGAAGCTATGTTGTTTCAGATCACTTGTTATTTCTGAAAGTAGGTTTTAGATTTCATGGATCAAGATTCAGATAAATAGCTTTTTTGATTGTCTTGTATGGAAATTTGTGTTTCAAGGGCTGATATTCATAGATATTGCTCCTATTTCACTGTATAGGCAGGATGCATTTACATACATTTTGAGATGCTGTAATTTCAGATTAGAATTGTAGAACTGCTAGGTGTTCTTTACTGAAGAAACACAGTGTTTAATCATACAATATGTGATTGGAAGAGACCTCAATGATCACCTGGTCCAAGCTTTCTTGGCAAAAGCTCAGGCTCAATAAGATGGCCAAGTGCTCTGTCTGGTTGAATCTTAGAAGTGTCATAGAATCATGGAATCAACCAGGTTGGAAGAGACCTCCAAGATCATCCAGTCCAACCTAGCACCCAGCCCTAGCCAGTCAACTAGACCATGGCACTAAGTGCCTTGTCCACTCTTTTCTCGAACACCCCCAGGGACGGTAACTCCACCACCTCCCTGGGCAGCCCATTCCAATGGCAAATCACTCCCTCTGGCAAGAACTTCCTCCTAACATCCAGCCTAGACGTCCCCCGGCACAACTTGAGACTGTGTCTTCTTGTTCTGTTGCTGGTTGCCTGGGAGAAGAGACCAACCCCCACCTGGCTACAGCCTCCCTTCAGGTAGTTGTAGACAGCAATGAGGTGTTACAAACACCATCACTTCTCCGGGAAAGTTATTCCAATGCCTGATTGTCCTTATGAGAAATTTTCCTCTTGTCAGAATCTCCCCTGAAGAAACTTGTATCTATTACCACTAATCCTTTCCATGTGACTCCTTGTAAAAAGCAAGTCTCTATCTTGTTTGTAGTCACCCTTTAAACACTGGAACATGATGATAAGGTCTTCCCTAAGCCTTGTTTTCTGAAGGCTGAGCAAACTCAATTCTCTGTCTTCCTTCCTAAAACAAGATTCCCAGTCCATTAATTACCTTTGTGGCACTGATGTTGATTAAAAAGTGGTCACACATTTTGAACCAAATATATGACTTTTTAAAAAAATATTTGCTTAAAGGAAGACCTTTTCACCCAAAAGGTTGCTTGATCAAGTTTTTTTGCAACCATTTAAAAACAGTGTTATTTTATAGGATGCATTCCATAGCCTGCATTTGGAGGCAAAAAGATGGTCAACACATCTGCAAAAGTAGGAAGATGATTTCTTAAATAGACTTTTCACTTTTTCTCCAGGCATTCCTGAAGTTTTTTATTCCCATTTTCCTCATTAATTTTTCATCCTAATAATATGTTCTATTTTGGTTTGGCCTGAAGCTGAATTTGAAGTGCTATCATCTAGGCAAACTACTCTATAGATGATTTACACATCACAGTATCACAGTATCATCAAGGTTGGAAGAGACCTCATAGGTCATCAAGTCCAACCCGTTACCACAGAGCTCAAGGCTAGACCATGGCACCAAGTGCCACGTCCAATCCTGCCTTGAACAGCTCCAGGGACGGCGACTCCACCACCTCCCTGGGCAGCCCATTCCAGTGGCCAATGACTCTCTCAGTGAAGAACTTTCTCCTCACCTCGAGCCTAAATTTCCCCTGGTGTAGCTTGAGGCTGTGTCCTCTTGTTCTGGTGCTGGCTGCCTGAGAGAAGAGAGCAACCTCCTCCTGGCCACAACCACCCCTCAGGTAGTTGTAGACAGCAATAAGGTCTCCCCTGAGCCTCCTCTTCTCCAGGCTAAACAATCCCAGCTCACTCAGCCTCTCCTCGTAGGGCTTGTGCTCGAGGCCTCTCACCAGCCTCGTTGCCCTTCTCTGGACATGCTCAAGCATCTCAATGTCCCTCTTAAACTGGGGGGCCCAGAACTGGACACAGTACTCAAGGTGTGCAGAGTACTAATTGAATAATAAAAAATCACTGAAGCTCCTCAACATTTATTCATTTGGAATAACTCTCAGATAAAAAAATAAACTAAAAATGTAGCTACTCACTGCTGGAGTATGTCTAACAGAGTTGTGTAGATCACTACAAATCCTGTAAATGAGCTTTGTTTTCAAAGTTCAGTGATTCACAGACAACATTCAAAGTCAGTCTTTCTGCAAAGACCAGAAGGCTCTAAGATAAGCAGTCTAGTGCATATAAAAGCATATTCAAACTATGTGTAGTTCACTGTAGGTACATACAATACCCATAGGTTTAGGTTTTATACATGAGTACTAATCACAATAAAGAAGTACAAAAGGGAGAGAACTTATTCAGATGCAGTATTTTCATATAAATTTATTCATTTGGGTCTAGCAATATGTATGCAAAGAGGGGTGGGATTTAGAATTACACATCCTCAGAAAGACTGTGCTTGCTTAAGTGATTAGACCTCATGAATTCCGCAGGTATAAAGGGGATGAGCTAAAGACCAAGTTGCTTGGTTCCTCTCAGGTTCAGCATTTCCTGGTTAAATACATGACAACTCAACAACTCACAGCCTCCCTTAAGCAGCCCAGTTTCATACTCCTCTTAATTGAGAAAGCAAAGGAGAAACCTTGCTGAACACTGCACTGAAATAATTCAATGACTGACCTAGCCACAAGCCATCGCCTTCCCTTGGGCAGACACACATGAAAGTAAGCTCTTCATTGAAGCCAGACTATCTCTCAGTTCTCTGTTGCTGCCTCTTACTGCAACCCTCAGCAGGCATTGGAGAGTGGCTGTGGTGCAGGATGTGTTCCAGCCAAGAAAGGCAGGAGGGAAGCCTCCCACTCACGCAGTAATGAGCTCTTGGATCAGCTTAGACATCTCTTGAAACTTCTTTCTAAGGTTCACTGAGCCTCTTAAAATAGAGAAATGGTAAAATTACTTTTAGATAATTAATTCCTGTGCAGCGTTTGAGAGATAGTTAATGCAATAGATATTGCTCCTATCCACATATAGAAGGAACAAATAAATAGGGGAAGTTAAGTGACTTCATTTTTGCACTGAGCAATGCACATTTCTCTAGTAAGGGGAAACATGGAGGAGGGGGATATAGAGGTTGAAGGCTTTTAAGACAACATGTACATCTTTTCCTTAATTGTTACCTTGTATCCACAAAACTTTTTTATTCCTCTACCTTTGATTCAGCTACATATATATCTTTGAGTACTCTTCGGGACCTTCGTGGCCATTAAGCATCAAATCCATTAAAGACACATTTTAGTTTTTTAAGCATATGCCTGTCAGTGTTCTGATGCTGTCAATTAATATTGACACTTCAGCATAAGTCTTAGGAATGGCACAGAAGAATCACAAACAAGAGCTATGTTTTAGTAACACCGGATAGAATATTTATTCAACTTCCATGCAACTTTTTATCTGTACCTAAATGTCTTATTTCAAATCTAAATTCTAATTAAACTTTGCAAAAATGGAAATTAAAGCTTGTTTGGCATAATAACTATGCGCTAGATAACAAGGAAAGGAGATAAATATTAGTCTTTCTCCAGTCTTTGCTATCAATGAATGCTAATGCACCTCTACAGACACTGTAGCATCTACAATTATATGCTTCTGGAGAGCAAAGCACATATCAAATGGCAGGTGGAATAATAAAATACATTTATTATTTGGTTTCTATACTGTTTTGTTTTGTTTTAAAGAAAAATAAGATTTATTTTGTGCAAATTGTAAAGGAAGACCTGAGTCCCCATAATGAATCTCCGCTACTGCTTGTACACAACACAGAAGGTAGTTTTCTCTCTTGTGCTCCCTGACCACTTCATTAAATGTTTGTGCGAGGCTGTTGTAAATTTAGATCCCACAGCCTTCAGCTTATGCAGGATGAGATGAATGTACAAACAATGTATTGAATGTATGAACAGTGTGGTACCACTAGCCAAAGTGGGGCTAGAAATCTTTATTACTTGTGTTTGCAAGATTAAATGTATGTTTGTAGTATAGCACTGAATATACTTGCCTTATTACAATGCAAGTGTCCTTTTATTGGTTGCAAGAATCTGTAAGTCATGGATTGTTTTCCTACAAATGTTGCTGACCAAAGGGTCACCTAAAGAATATTAGTGTATGTTTCCTGGTTACATCATTTTTTATCAATAGGATTAATCTAGATTGGGTAAAACATTAATGCCCATAGAATGGTTTAAGTTGGAAGGGACCTCAAGGATCATCCAGCTCCAACCCCCTGCCATAGGCAAGGACACCTCCCACTAGAGCAGGTTGCTCAAGGCCTCATCCAGCCTGGCCTTAAACGCCTCCAGGGAGGAAGCCTCCACAACCTCCCTGGGCAAGCCATTCCAGGGTCTCACCACCCTCACTGTAAAGAACTTCCTCCTAACATCCAGTCTAAATCTCCCCTCTTCCAGTTTAAACCCATTACCCTTCATCCTGACATTACTAGACCTTGTAAATAGTCCCTCCCCAGCCTTCCTGTAGGCTCCCTTCAGGTACTGGAAAGCCACTATAAGGTCTCCTTGAAGCCTTCTCTTCTCCAGGCCAGAAGTACGGTTCAAGAAAGTGTGTTGATTAGGTAGGAGATCATTCCCTCAGCTGTCTCCTTAGCATGCTGAGAAGTCTGAGTTATGGAAAGTAGAAACTAATATCCTATATAACTAGACTCATTCAGGTAGAAAATCTGAAGTACAAATTGATGAAAATTGAGCTAATTAAGATTAACAGCTTTGTTCTTTCTTCAATCATTTTCTTCTGTCACACTAAAATTGTTTTCCCACCTCCTTGCTGTTGCTCTAATCCTCTCCCTAGGATGCAACCCGGGCTGTGCCATGACCCTGTGATATTATTGCTCCAGTTCAAAGGCCACTAGTTCACCTTCTGCACTGGGGCAGCATGATGAGTGTTTTAGCACCCAGTTTTTGATGTTTAAAGGAGTGTCAGAGCTATTTCTTCCAAATGAACATAGAATCCCTGGAGGAAGAAAATTTGCAATTTTCACCTCACCTGGTTGTGCTTTAAGCTGCTCCTTGCATTCCCACAGGACAGAAATATAACAACCTAATCTTCTTGTTAAGTAATAAATGACAGGGTTTCAACTCTACAATGTGTGTAGGTGAACTGGCTGTAAGACACCATCAAGAATGTTTAGGAGGAAGCTCTTTACAGACAGAAAAAGCATCAGGAGAAAAATCATTTCTCCCATCAGAGAAGCCAAGGGTTGAAGTTGATGAGGACTTGGATGGATTAAATGATAAAAGGACTTAACAGGCAACAAAAAGACTTGCATGGACAAAAGGGAAACCAGCACAGGGATTAAATGAAGGAGTGTAGGGGTTCTACAACACTTGTTTTGACAACACTGCATTGAACATAGGGAAAAATATTGCTAGGGTCAAGCTTTAAAAAAGGGAGGTTTAAGCATAATATGTTGAGATCTCAGAAATGTGGGTGCAATGACAGAAAGAATGATGCAGTTCTTCAAGGTACCTAGGTAAAGAAAATGAGCAAAATCTGGAAAAAGCCTAAAAGTGTAGATAGAGAGGGAGCCTTGAAGTTATGACTAAAGTGGGGAGTAATTTACAAATTCCAGGACTATTATAAAATATTTGTGACAATAGCTAGATTTTATCGTCCAAACTGCTGCAGCTGTGTCACAAAATGCCCAGAGCTGATCGTTCGTGACATGTAGTCTCATTATCGTAAGATTTTTTTTGCCTAAATTCTTACTTGTGTGTGCTAGTTTGAGCCTAGCTGGGATGTTTTGGTGAGAAGAACTAGACAATAGGCTGGAAAATTAAAACAATGGTGTTGTCTACTTCCCTCACAGCTTTGCTGAGATGTGTAAAGAAGAGAGGCAAAACATTAGATAAAGGCACCTTTGCTCTGCACTTCATGCTGGGCTGTTCTCTTCTGCTTTGCCTGCTGGGGAGCTGAGGCTGCTGGCTGAACTCCATCTTGCTTTCTAACCTCACCCTCCATTTGCTTTGGCTGATTTTACCTTTGCTTCTTAATCCTCTTGGCCAAACCTCCATTCTTCCTTGGGACTGGGGTAAGGTTGAGAGGGGTAGGGGGAAGGTGGGGGGGTGGTTGAGAGTCCCTCCTGGGGACTCAGGTTTCTGGGAGGGGAGTTGTGTTTCTGTATTACCTTTTTTACCTTGTATATTTCTGTCTATAACTGTATATACTGTAAATATCTGCTTGTAAATTGTGCCAGCTGTAAATATAAGCTTCATTCAAATTTCCAGAGCCGGCTGAGTCTAGTCTGGGTGATTTCTAAAGTGTGGGGGGCGGGGAACACCCAAACCATTACATTGTGAAATGCATAAATAAACTTATTTCAAAAACCGAAAGGTTGTTTACCTGATCTAATCACGTGCCAGTGAAATAACATTAAGACTGTTGAGAGAAGAGCAGACTATAGCTGTAGGCTACAAAATCAAACACAAGGTACTTTGTCTGAAATACTTTATTTGAGGCTATTTAATTTCAACATGTGCAAATTGAATTCAAAGATACCTAATTGTGAAACAGTTTCAGAAACGTGACAGTAGTAATGCATCGTCTTGTCACCTTGGTTAGGAATTATTTCTCTGCAGAAAAGCTTTCCTAGTGGAAAAGCAAAAGCCCTGACAGCTTGCACTACCAGAGCAAAGTAAATTTTGTCACTTAATGGTGAGTGGATAAGTGACATTTGGTTTTTCTTTTGCTTTTATTATTTCTTTTACATTTTTTTTCTGTTTGTATAGCCACTACTCTCAGATATTAAAAACAAATATTTAAGAATACCACCTTTATTGTAGTTAGTCTGTTAGGATTTGTGCATATCATTGTTGAGGTTTTTTAATGTTATGATGAGGTTGTGGATACTTCCTCCCTGGAGGTGTTTAAAGCCAGGCTGGATGAGGCCTTGAGCAATCTGCTCTAGTGGGAGGTGTCCTTGCCTATGGCAGGGGGTTGGAGCTGGATGATCCTTGAGGTCCCTTCCAACCTAAACCATTCTATGATTCTATGATTTATTTACATTAGTTTTACAGTACTTTAACTTGTGATTAAACTGTGTACAGGCTAAATGAAAAACCTAATTTCAACTACAAAAGGAAGCTTTTCTAGGCTGAGCCAACATATGAAAAAAAAGAACTACAAACAAACAAACCAAAACCGAAAACAACCACAGCACAGAAAGAAAAAGAAAAATTAAACATTACAAAACCCCAACAACAATAAATATCCAGATTTCTTTTTTTCAGAATTGGTTCCTAAAAATCCATTGATCAAGGCTCAAAGTGTACCACTGAAGGGGAGGTCAGCTTCTTTCCCCCTCTCCCATCAACATCCCTGTTACAGGTACTCTGTATACCAGATACCAGAAGCGCTTCCTGATTTAGAAATAGCTGCCAAGTTGTTTCTTGCTCTGTTAGTGCAGAAAGAACTCCACAGTTATTGTCACCCATAAATGTTTTCCTATTTATGTATGCCTTTGAAATAAGATCCTCAAAGAAATATCAAGCAAACAGAAATTATCTTAGATAATGAAGTATTAATTCCCCTCTCATTCCTCAGTTTTACCTAATGGGGTACATTCATCAGACCACTTGATCTTTACTCGGTTTTACTGATTTAAGTGAGAATGATGCATGATTAAATGCTTGTATACATGCCTTGCTCACTAATGAGGGATTTAAATGTAAGCTTGAATAGTTCACAGAAGAAAAACAATTGCTTTGCTCGCCTTTTAGATATGGGAGTGTGTATATATATTCATATTTATAGATATAGGCAGATATATGAATACAACATTCAGGTGCCTAACCAGCAGAGCAGTAAATGCATTCAGAACTTTCTCAGAGCTAAACTCTCTCAGGACTAGAGTTGTACCTCACCAGACTGCTATAGCATGGATCTTTGCACTAAGTGTTGCATGCCAAACCCTGTAACAAGGAAAATTTCATCATCCTCTCTCAGTCATGCCTAGCAGCAATACTGGATAAAAATTCAAAATACAGTTATCCTGTTGATTAGATTTTGTGGCAAGTGGAAGGGACTATAATAGTGGTGCAAAAGTTTACCATATTTGGTGTGGTTTCACCTCATCTTCAGATTGGTTTCTTTGATGCCCAATGCCTAAAGGTATTCAGTAATCCTGAGAAAATGTGGGAGAATTCCTTGGCAAGTCTGTCTCTGTTTTGGGAAGGGATGCAATTTTATGTTAGTTCTTCTCTCACTTTCAAATCTCCAAGTTCCCAGCCCTCTGCATCAAACCTCATATCTTTTACATC
The DNA here is from genome assembly GCA_013400475.1 of Tricholaema leucomelas. Classification (NCBI taxonomy): domain Eukaryota; kingdom Metazoa; phylum Chordata; class Aves; order Piciformes; family Lybiidae; genus Tricholaema lacrymosa; species Tricholaema leucomelas. Next base: position 58,457 of record WAAF01002143.1, on the reverse strand, counting down.
CTTAATTTTGACAATCTGTTTTCACTATGTCCTCCTATTTTTCAGCCATCAGTTCATCTTTTGGTTTCTCATCTCTTTTTAGTTCAGCCCACAATAGTTTTCTTGCTTCCATCATGAGTTATACTCTTCTGTGCATATTCTTTGGTTTCAAGTCTTGCTTACTTTATCCCATTGATCAGTCATAGGTGGTACTGAAAGTGCAAACTGTAGCATAGATATAGTCATCTGTAGGGACCTATAGAATAAATCTTCTATATTATATATAGAATTATTATATAGAATAAATTTATTGTATCCTGTATTCTGTGCTGTTAACTGAATTAAGGAGGTAAATTTGATATTCAGTTCATGCCACATTCTCATGTTCCATTTTACTCCAGGTGTTGCTTGTTTTTCAACACTATTTCATAGTTAAGGGATCCAGAGGATCTGTTTCACTCAGATTATGTCCATATGGACACAGCTCCATGTGTATATAACTACCAAGCAGCTACATGCATTAACTCAGTAGAAGAAAATAAACTCTTCTCAGCCTAGCTGAGGAGGAAGCTGAACCAGCCCAGGAGGAACACTGGGTCCTGGTGCAGTGGTGGATGATTGCACTGGTGTGGCTTTATTGTGGTATTATATTGTGGTGTTGTATTGTGGTCTTGACATGTAGGAATGTCATATTTGAGTTGTAATTGCTGAGTGTTGAGTATTGTAAGCATCTTCACACTAAAATAATTTGATTTTGCACAGACTTTCATAAGGAAAAGCTTTTCTATGAACTACTTGATGCATTTGTAGTTTGCAACCTCTACTTTTGTCTGTTTTTCTCAGCCTGACCCATTCTACACACCTAGCCAGTCAGGAGGCATTATCCTTGGGCTGACAGTGAGGTTTGAATCTAGGATTTTCAGCACAAAAAGCCCAAGAACATGCTAACTTCAAGTACTAACAGGCAAAGATACGATAATTTCAGTAAAAGAGAAGGTTAACGAGGCCTTTATTTTGTGAAAATGTGCTTAAAAGGCATTTGATGTAATCACAGTTTTGATCTAAGAGAGCTCTCTGTGACTGTAGGAGGAAAAAGACTTTATAATTATGCTTGGACAAGCAAGAGGGTTGATAATAACCTGTAGATGTTAAATTATCTGCCCTGACTGGAAACTGAAGTACCAGTTATTAATGTTACTTCCTGCACCCTCCTGCACAAATAATTACCCTTTATTGAAAACTGTTTCCATAATGTGGTATAAAATGCAATGGAGTTAAGAAAACATCAAATACATGTGTTAATAGATGAACCCTTTCAAAAACTGTTTTTCCAGAATGTTGTTCATTCCCTAAGGAAATAATGGAGTAACTTGTAGAAAGTTTAATTTGATGTCATCCTTCAAGGTAACTGATGCTATCATTACATGTCTACAGTGAAGATTCTGCTTTATTTCTGACATAAATTAGAGAGTTTAAGCACAAGGACATAGGACCCTTCTTTCATTTTAGTAGTGCAGAAACCTCTGAAATATGGTCTTATCAGTTTGTATGGCTCTATGTTTCCCTTTCAATGTCAGTGGAGTACCGAGGCAAGTTCTGAATTCTGCTGATTTATGTACATCACAGGATCACAGGATGTCAGGAGTTGGAAGGAATCATCAAGTCCAATCCCCCTGCCAGAGCAGGACCATACAATCTAGCTCAGATCACAGAGGAATGCATCCAGATGGGCCTTGAAATTCTCCAGAGAAGGAGACTCCACAGCCTTTCTGGGGAGCCTATTCCAGTGTTCTGTGACCCTTACAGTGAAGAAGTTCCCCCTTGTGTTGAGGTGGAACCTCTTGTGCTGCATCTTACATCCATTGCATATTTTATAACAAGAGGGAATGGCTTCAAGCTGTGACTGGTCAGGTGTAGCCTGGATATTAGGATTTTTTTTTTTCACAGAGTGGTCAGGCATTGGAATGTCAGGCATTGGAAGGTGATTGAGTCACTGACCCTGGATGCGTATAAAAGTCATTTGGATGTGGTGTCTGGCGATATGGTACAGGGTGAACCTTGTACAGTAGGGATATCAGTTGGACTCGGTGATACTGAGGGTGTTTTCCAACCTGAATGTTTCTGTGATTCCATATTTTCCCTGATAAAATAAATGTGCAGTTTCTTGCTTGCAGGAGGCATTTCATGCAGACAACAGAGCATATATTACATGACTCTGTTAAACACTATGCTGGCTTGATGGAAAAAACAGTAAGGTAATCTATCCATCAGCCTCAATAGGTGTGCTGGTTTGAGGCCAACTGGAATATTTCAGTGAGAGAAATTAGATCATTGGCTGTGAAAAGAAAGTAATAGTGATGTCTATATTACCCACTGGTTTTGCTTAGAGATATAAAATCAAGAAACAACAGCAAAATTTCTCAGTCTCTGGCTGCTGCTTGCCATGTTAACTGTCTCTGCTTGGATCTGTGTAACTTGATCTAATAATTCTCCTTCTAACCTCTTGTCGGCGTTTTGCAGCTCGCCCCTGCACGTAAGCCTTCTGAGATAAGGGAGGGGATGGGAAGAAGGAGGGGGGTTAGTTCAAAGTCCTCCTGGGTGGTTCTGCTGTGCAGGAGGGGGTTTGAATTTCTGTATTACTTTTAACTTGTATATAGTTGTAAATATCTGTATATATTGTACATATGTGCTTCTGAATCTGTGTTACACTTAAAACATAGCTTCATCCTTAACTGCCAGCCATCTGAGCTAGTCTGGTGAATCTCATGGGGGGTGGAGGGAAACTCCCGAACCACTACAATAGTCTATGAAGAACTTGTTCTGGTACTGTAATATCCAAAACAAAACTTAAAACAAAAGAATGGTCTTGGAATAAATCTTTTGCCTGAAACCTATAGTGTTAGGTAAGAACACATATTAGATAACATGTTCATTTAAAGTGACAAATTACAGCTTTATTTGTGACAGGCTGTGCTATGTGTTTCCTGCCACTTTGCATTACGAAGAGTAACATTATTGAGTTAGCTGAAGTCTCAAGTTACAAACCTGACACCATAGTGTTTTTAGCTGCCAGGTCAGCTTTTGGTAAACATGATTTCAGACAAGATGCCTCATTTTGACTGTTCTCTGTTTAATTCACTATAAAACCAGGAAATCGTCTCCTTTGCATATCCATGGATAGAGTGTACTATTAATTGTTACCAGTGAGCTTAGAAACGCTGAAGGACAGATGCACCAGGAAACTGTTCATTCAGCTCATTAAATAGATTCTATTGTGGTAAGTTAATAAATTGGTTAGTTTTTGAGGTGCAGAACATAAGGAATCAAGTCTAAAATGGTATTTTATTCAAATTCATTACATGTAAATTTCCATTCTAAACCAGTTAAACATATAACAGCAGTTATAAAAGCTTTAATCTGAGATCTGTTAATCTTTAATTAGAACTGTTATTCACCTGTTATAAAAGTTTAATTTCAAGATTCTGGATACATATATATATATTCAACTGTAAAATTTCTTGAACATCATAACCTCTTGGTCAGCAAAGGCAAATATCAAGTTTTAAGTGAAGGTTATATTCATCTGCAAATCTGTATATGTCAGTATTTTTTGATTCATGGGATTTACTTACTCCTTTTCAAAGATAGCTGAAAGTGCAAATGCGAAGACTAAACCTCATCTGATAATCCAAGTTTATTTTTTTACTTGCTGGTTTAAATTCTAAGTAAAAAGGCATTTTAAGAATTCCATTTTAACAGCATTACACAACCACTAAAAATTGGTTTAGCTGTTATTTTTTTGGAATAATTTTAAAGAGAAGTGAACTTCTGAAAGCATAAATATTTTTCATGCTGAATCATCATCATCATAGCAGATCAAAGGAAGTGTAGGAGGAGATTATTTCCTGCAGTTCGATTCTTTGTGACCTTTCATACTCAGTATAAACTAGAACTTGCCAATGGCTGCTAACATGCTCTACAGGATATAGGGTTGCAGGGAAAGGCACCCAGAATCAACCGTGCAGCACACTGCTTATTTTACAAATCATAGGTCTATTATTTTGAGCTACTTATATGATGCTTCTTTCTACAAGAGTAGTAAATAACTGGAACGAGTTCGCTTCATGAGTTTTCATGGGTTCAAATCATCTAGGCAGCAGATGTATTCATGTGGTACCAGTAAAAGACACGGCTGTTTCCAGTGTAATCCACAAAGGGTTGAGGTGCTCCAGTTTCTTTTAAAGCCTTTGCTAGCCAAGAAGTGAAATTCTATACTGCAAATTTAAAAGACAAAAATATTTATCAAATGTCAGTTGGAGGACAGAGATACCCACACAAGTTTGCACCCCAAGTAATCTCAGGATCATGCTCTCAAACAAAGGCTTCATCTTCCTCTGTGTTTTATCAGAACTAGCCAGTCTTAGCTACTGCTTTTTTCACTGTCCCACAGTTTAGACTACACAGACTGTGACTTGCAGATAAGAGTTTGAGTTCAAAATGGAAAAAAGGTATATCTGTGTGAGTTGCATTTTATGGAATTATTCCAGATAAAGATAAATATATCTTTTAGAGTACATCCAGGTTACTTTTCTTCTAAACATGCATTTTGTAACTTCCTACACTGCTTCACCAGCTAATTAGGTAGGCAAGTACATGAAAATGGAGGAAGTTTGATTTATCTACAGGCTTTTCTGTGTGATAACTTAACAAAATAATGTTCTTTCACCCTGTCAATTATCTAGCACAGATCTAAAGGGAGCATTTTAAAGGATGTAGTGTTCCTTTGTGGCAATGGAATAATTTTGAATATCATTTTAAAACTTTCTTTGATACAAACACTTTTATGCTTAACAGTCTGAAAATCACTCAGAAAACTCAAAGAAGAAGAGTCTGCACACTGCAAAAGTTACTGGCAATTCTCAAGCTTTCTATATTGTATTTTGGTATTTTTGGAGATAATAACTAGGCTTACTGTGCCAAATCTAAGCTTATAACATCTAAAATATTAATATATGATACTGTGCTAGTTTGAGCCCAGCTAGAATGTTTTGGTGAGAAGAATTAGATCATAGACTGAGAAATGAAAACATTGGTGAGGTCTACTTCCCTTACAGTCTTGCTGGGATGTGTAGAAAGGAAAAGCAAAACATGAGATAAGGTCACTTTGCTTGGGCACTTCGCTCTGGGCTGTGCTCTCAGCTCTTTGCCTGCTGGGGAGCTGAGGCTGCTGGCTGAACTCCGTCTTGCTTTCTAACCTCACCCTCCATTTGCTTTGGCTGATTCACCTTTGCTTCTTAATCCCTCTGGCCGAACCTCCATTCTTCCTTGGGACTGGGGTAAGGTTGAGAGGGGTAGGGGGAAGGTGAGGGGGTGGTTGGGAGCCCCTCCTGGGGACTCAGGTTTCTGGGATGTCTGTTGTGTTTCTGTATTACTTTTACCTTGTATATTTCTGTATATATCTGTATATACTGTAAATATCTGCTTGTAAATTGTGCTAGCTGTAAATATAAGCTTCATTCAAACTTCCAGAGCCGACTGAGTCTAGTCTGGGTGATTTCTAAAGTGTGAGGGGGTGGGGGACACCCAAACCACCACAGATATGCAGTAGGTACTTTGTTAGCTATAGTTGTGCTCTGTGAAAAGTATTTTTGCCACCAAACTTTTGTAGGTAGCTAGGAATTGGAGATAAATTCCTTGGAACAAATCCCAGTAACGGAACAATTTCTGTTATGAGTTCCTCTTTGCTGACCTTGCTATAGCAAATTCGCTTCCTGTTCTGCCTGTTTTAGTGGGACATCAACTGCCTTATATGTTTATTAAAGTGTTGAGGATGAAGAGATCCTAGTGTTGTTGAAGTAGAATTGAATTAATAAATAATCTTCAGTATGATCATCTTTAAAATAATTGTGTAGTTATTTTTGCATGGCAAATGTCAACTGCTGATCAAGGTCAAACCGTGTTTGAGCTGCAGTATATGGGAAGGTATTCAGGTTTATAGGCTTTGGCTTTATGGTGATGAGGCTGGACTGAATGTTTGGACTGGTTCAGAAAATAGAGTCTTGAGGGCGTAATGGGAACTTAGAGGTAATGTACATCAATAAATTCAGATAAGGAGTTTCCGGGAGAGTCCAAAAAGATAGGAGACTTTCATAAGCAGCATCAACATTTTATAGGTTTAGGAAATAACCTTACAAAAACACATTCAGAAACATGGTGAAGAAATGACCTGTTGAGGCAGAGAGTTTTCTGAGTAGAGTATGTGATTCCACCTGGGACAAAATTACATGCAGAAAAGCATTTAGTATCATTTGTTGGTATGCTTTGAGACGCATAGCAAAGTGTGTAGCAACAAGTAGCTACTGCTTATCTCAGCACAGTTTTGAATATATGAATTTTGACAGTTCTTAAGTTAATAATCAATAATGGATGAAAATATCCATGGTGGATCAAAACTTCTGTATCCACTAGTATTTAATGTGAGGAGTTAATGTATGCACCGCTTTTGGAAAGTAAGTATGACTGAGTAATTCAAGCAGCAAGATGAACATAGAACTAAAGGCTTTACATAAATGACTTTAATTTACATATTGGTTGATTTTGGCTTTCATCTTACGGAATTTAACTATCTATATGCAAATTACCAGTAACAATGACTGCTTTCCTCTTATTTACCATTGGTCCAAAATGAATGGTAACACAGGAATTAGTGCTGTTACTAATAGGAGACTGTATTCAAATACTGTTGTGGTAGGCCTGATAGGCCCAAAATAGGCTTATATGTGTCCTGCCTTGCCCAGGCCAGTTTTTCTGCTCCACCAGAGAGGCAAGTGTGGGAAATGGACACAAAACCTGAAGCCAGAGAGTCTGGCCTGCCCAGGGTCCTGTGGTGTAAAGTACACACACTTTAGTGCAAGGCCTGTGCTTTTCCCAAGTTAGGGAAGAGCGAGCCTGTGGCTTTGCCTAATATGGTAAGGTTTGGCTAACTGCCATCCTGACTGGCTATTGTGCCCAAAGGGCAGCTAATCTTGGCCCACATTTATAAAAGGAGATGTGCAGGTGAACAACCTGCTTTTGCTTCGCTGCTTTGCTTCCCTGCTCGTTGCCTGCTCTCTCTGCTGCGCCCAGCTGTGCTGCTCTTGCACACTGCCTTATTGCTTGCCTGGTAAACTCCACTGCCGCGAGTTACCAGGAGCAGACCCTGGATGTCTGCACGTGATTGGCCTATGTAGCCAGTGTGACATTGTGCTGAGACTGCATGACATCCTGCCTTCTGCACCTGAAGGACCTGCTTAGAATTCCTGGACATACATAGAGATCGTTTAGAGGAAGCCAGAAGAACAAGGTGAGAGATTGTCTGTGTCCTTTCCCCAGAAGCCAGGAAGATTCAAGCCCCAACATCCAACAAGACAGAGTCCTCTGAAAGTATTTGGGCACTGTCTGGACTGTGGCTAGCCCCCGAGAGGGTAATAATAATAATAGTAATAATAATCTGTGAGTAAATGTTTGTGCTAGTTTGAAGCTATCTAGAATGTTTTGGTAAGAAGAACTAGATTACAGGCTGTGAAAGGAAAACAATGGTGATGTCTACTTCGCTTATAGGCTTGCTGAGATGTATGAAATATAAGTCAAAACATAGATAAAGCCACTTCTGCTGCTAGCGAGCTCTGAGCTGCATCTCTCTCCTAACCACATCCTCCATTTCCTTGGCTAATCCACTTTGCTTCCTAACCCCCCTGGCTGAACCTCCATTCTTCCTTGGGACTGGGGTAAGGTTGAGAGGGGTAGGGGGAAGGTGAGGGGGTGGTGGAGAGCCCCTTCTGGGGACTCAGGTTTCTGGGAGGGCTGTTGTGTTTCTGTATTACCTTTTTACCTTGTATATTTCTGTCTATAACTGTATATACTGTAAATATCTGCTTGTATACTGTGCTAGCTGTAAATATAAGCTTCATTCATATTTCCAGAGCTGGCTGAGTCTAGTCTGGGTGATTTCTAAAGTGGGGGGGGGCTGGGAACACCCAAACCACCACAATAAATGTAATAATAATCTGTGAGTAAATGCTTAATGCCTCTTTGTAATTCTCTAATGCCTTCTGCCATAGAGCAGAAAGAGCTTGAGCCCAGCTACTGGGCAAGCGGAATTTGACCGTGGGAATAGTGTCTTCCAGTTCAATTAATGTTTATATATTTTGCTGGTTATATTAAATGTAGATATTATCCAGAGAATGTTTCCATAACTGTGTAAGAACTGAAATATTATTAAAATTAGTGGTTGGGAGTGATGAGAGTTCTGAATAGCAAAATTAATAAACAATATTAATTTTGGAAAGGGTCATCTTGCATCAATCAATTTCCCCTCTGCAACAAATACACAAAAATTAAGAGCTGCCAATGAAAGTTTTGGTCATTCTCTGTCAAACTATTCTAATGGATGCAATCATTCACTGTAAAATCACATTTTTATCCTTGTGCTAGCTGCACAGTGGCTCTGTGGACTTGATAATTTTCGTTACAACTTAGTCCTTAGAGAAGACAGCACATGTTTTCGTTTAGTTAATTAAAGCTGGTAATATAGTATCCATTACTTCATCAACAAATTTATGCCAGCATACTTTGAATATAATTTTATCAAATCTAACTTAGGGTTTAGCTTCTTAGGCCCCCAATTCCCCAAATGAAATGCCAATGCCTGTCTTAGGAGTATAAGCTTCTTCTGCAGTGTCTGAGGATGAGCTGGGAGCTTCACAGAGGGATTTGATAGCAATAAAACTTCCTTCAACTAGCCAGCATAACGCTCTGACTTGTACCTGGAACCACTTTCTGGAACTGAGATATGCCTCCTATTTTTTGGGTTCATTCCTAGAGATGGGCATCTGTGCTCTTTTTCTTTCAAAGACCTCCCTGAAGCTCCCTATTTTCCTTGAAAGGGCAAAGCTGGTGAAGTGTCTAGAGCACAAGTTCTAGGTGCTAGGTTCTAAGTGAGGGGTGGTTGAGTGAATTGGAGTTGTTTAGTCTGCAGAAAAGGAGGCTGAAGGGACACCTTATCAGTCTCTACAACTACCTGAAAAGGGGTTGCAGTGCAGTGGGGGTCAGTCTTTTTTCTTCCAAGCAGCAAGAAATAGGACAGTTCTTCCAATCAGCAAGCAATATCCTCAAGTTGTACCATGGGAGGTTTAGCTTGGATATTATGAAAAATTTCTTCGACAAAAGGGTTGTCAAACAGGCTGCCCAGGAAAGTGGTGAAGTCACCGTTCCTGAAGGTATTTAAAAGATATGTAAATGTTTCCCTTAAGGACATGGTTTAGTGGTGATTTGGTAGTGCTGGGTTAACAGTTGGATTTGACAATCTTAAAGGTCTCTTTCAATTAAAGCAATTCCATGATTCTAGAAACCTGTAGTTGGGCCCTTTTCTCCAATGATTAATCTATAAATCATAGAATCATAGAATCATAGAATGGTTTAGGTTGGAAGGGACCTCAAGGATCATCCAGCTCCAACCCCCTGCCACAGGCAGGGACACCTCCCACTAGAGCAGCTCGCCCAAGGCCTCATCCAGCCTGACTTTAAACACCTCCAGGGAGGAAGCATCCACAACCTCCCTGGGCAACCCGTTCCAGTGCCTTACCACCCTCACTGTAAAGAACTTCCTCCTAACATCCAGTCTAAATCTCCCCTCTTCCAGCTTAAACCCATTCCCCCTCGTCCTAACATTACTAGACCGTGTAAATAGTCCCTCCCCAGCTTTCCTGTAGGCTCCCTTCAAATACTGGAAGGCCACTATAAGGTCTCCTCGAAGCCTTCTCCTCTCCAGGCTGAAGAGCCCCAACTCTCTCAGCCTGTCCTCATAGCAGAGGTGCTCCAGCCCTCTGATCATCTTTGTGGCTCTCCTCTGGACCCGCTCCAGCAGTTCCATGTCCTTCATGATAATGAATAAAATGCTTGTGCTTAGCTAATTCCTCTCCAATTGTAAGTTGTTATTAAAATTCACTTTTCTGCCAGTAACTACTCCTCATAAATAGTATTTTAGTCAATCAGTAAAGCTACTGCACCATTCATAGTGCTGTTATACCTGTGACATTGTAACAGCAAGAGTGAAAATCAAATCAAGATTCTGCTGACAGAATAAGAGCAGTAAAATGTCAAACTAATGAATACAGAGTGGGCACTTTTAAATGGCCTGAGAGAGCACACAGGCTCTTGGCATTTCTCTTTGTAAACAGAGATCAGCTTAAGTTTCACCATGTGAAGGCAGCTTATACATTTCATCTGGAACAAAGAAGGTTTCACCTTAACATGAGGAGAAACTTCTTTGCAGTGAGGGCAACAGAGCACTGGGACAGGCTGCCCAGAGAGGCTGTGGAGTCTCCTCTGGAGACTTTCAAAACCTACCTGGATGCATTGCTGTGCAAACTATCCTAGGGATCCCACCTTGGCAGGGAGGTTGGACTCGATGATCTCTGGAGATCCCTTCCAACCTCTAAAGTTCTGTGATTCTGTGAAATCACCTTTTGCTTTGGAGCTATCAATTTTGACCTGCTCAGTAGGACCTGAGCCAATGTTCATTGTAGCAGCGCTTGTACTGAACAAACCAAACCAACAGGATAGTCACTGAAATTTCCTGCCTCTCATTCTTTCTGTTCAGAGGTATTCAACAAGTGCAGGTACCTTTCCTTAAAATTAATTTTAATACAGTAAGTATTTCAGATGAGCCAAGCTTAAAATAATCAGACATGTTTGTAGATGAGAATTTCTTCCATGAATCTAAATTAAATTCACTTAAACAAATGGATGCTCTGTCTTCTGAAACGTTAGTTCAAAAAAAGCACAAGACACAGGTACAATCAGTAGACTTACTAGTTTATTTTATAAAAGTAATTGCCTACTACTCAAATGAACATTTTAATATGTCTGGGGACTTATAAATTTTAAAAGAATAATATATCTCAGTAACTAATACAGAAGAAGCCTATTTTCTACTAAATTAGTCTACTGTATAAATTTCAGTAATTTGCAATGTAAATGCCAGCAACTCTTTATTTTGCAAGTAGGACTCATATTGGAACTAAAGATACTCAACATCTCCAGTGCAGACCACTTACATCTTAAAGATCTTAATTTCCCTGTGTTTATATTTCTTGTTAAACTGTTCATGGGAAATAGTCTCTTATGTTAACCATCTTCACCTTGTACTGGATCTCATCAAGGAGAAAGATATGACTTAAAACATAGAGTTTCAGCTCAATTCTCTAGTGACTTTAGCATGTTAAAAGCCCCACCTGACTGAAATGATACATATACACACACACACACACGTGTGTGTGTGTATATATATATGTAATTCACTCTTATCTATCAAAATTATCCAGAACTTTTGTCTTTTCATATTATATAGAGATATGTTTTTTCATACTTTCACATAACCTTTACATTGGTGCACCTTGTGATAAGAAAAAAGCCTTTCTTTTATCATCGTATTTCTGGTTTCCTCAGGTTTGAGGCAGATTAGTCATTTTGTCATATGAATAAAATTAGCTAATTTAGTAAGAATTTTATTCTAAAATCAAGGGAAAGCTATGAGAAGGCTTTACATTTGTAAAGGACATAGGACAGTTGATGAGGAAAGGATATAGTAGGCTGCCCCACCAGCTATCTCATTTTTTGATCCCAAAAATACACACGGAAAACAAACCAGACCAGTGTGCATAATGAAAGATCAAAGTTTTTGCAAGAATGTGGGAAAATTAATTTTATTTATTAAAATTGACAAATGTAGTGATAAGGCAGCTTTGTAAAAATGCAGGCTGCCCACTGGCACATCCCAAATCTGGTCTGGTTACAGAGTTAGAAAGGTATCTCCTACAGGGATCTCTACCTCTTGAAAAACAGAACAAAATGCATCCAGTATGATCGATGATCCCTGAATATTACCATCAACATGGTGATCTACAAACATGGCAAACTTAAATGAATGCTCTCTATATTATTTAACATGTTGGAAATCTGAATGCTGCTTTAAGATTTAGTTGCACTTTCTTTTATTTTTTTTTTTCCTTCAGTGTTCCAAGCTGTTCTTATTGCTGAAATGATTTGGCTTTCTCAGGCAGAAAGCTATTTTTATTTGTATGTAACAGCACTTTGCCCCATAACAAACAAGATGTGACTACTTCCAAAAGAAATACAGTTAATGGAATGCATTGAGCTCATTGAGTATTTTTAGCACATTCCCCTCAAAAGAAGATGAAGTACATTTCATATATCTATCCTGCTCCTCAGAAGCCAACTCTTCCTTTTTCTTCTTCCACTTTTGGCTTGACTTTTTCTGATCGCTTTGATGCACATTTGGTCACGATTCTTTTTCCCTGGAGAAATCAGCACTTCTCCTGTTTGTAAAAAAGTGGATGAATTAGATGATAAATGTCCCAGAGCAACTAAAAGACAGGGTCAGGAAATAAACATAAACATTTCTTAAGAGTCAATTAGATCATGGCTAATAAGATAATTCTCAGAGGTCCCATACAAAGGAGGAAAGTAGGGGAAAGCAGATGATTCTAGTGCTTTTCAAGTCTTCCTTACTCACTGCACAGTTACTGTGAGAACTGAGGAAGTTCCCAGTCTATTTTACAAAGCCAGTGGCAGAAGACCAAAATTACTTCAGAAAATGTAGGTGGTTTTATTCAGAGCCCCACATCTGACCCATCCTTCCAGCCTCTTGTGGCAGCACAAGCCATCATGCCACTTGTTTGTGGAGACATGCAAGAGAGGGAGGAAGGAGCCAGAGCAATAGGGAAGACTACTCACTCAATTTCATAAAATCACTACAGACACATAGTTACTGCAAAAGCTTTGCACAGAATATACATCATAGCTGCAATGACAGTGTATTTTACCCTACCTACAACACCATTACTCTATGTGCTAGTTTGAGCCCAGCTAGAATGTTTTGGTGAGAAGAATTAGATTATAGGCTGAGAAATGAAAACAATGGTGAGGTCTACTTCCCTCACAGCCTTGCTGAGATGTGTAGAAAGGAAAAGCAAAACATGAGATAAAGTCACTTTGCTCTGGACTTCGCTCTGGGCTGTGCTCTCGGCTCTTTGCCTGCTGGGGAGCTGAGGCTGCTGGCTGAACTCCATCTTGCTTTCTAACCTCACCCTCNTTGTACATTGTGCTAGCTGTAAATATAAGCTTCATTCAAATTTCCAGAGCTGGCTGAGTCTGGTCTGGGTGATTTCTAAAGTGGGGTGGGTGGGGGGTGGGGGAGCGCAGGGAACACCCAAACCATCACACTCTAATCATAATTAGGTCAAGTTCCTGCCTCTAGTCTCAACTTTAGTGAAGGAAAGAATCAGTCCTCTACAGTCACCAGGCTGAAATGTTGCAACAGAAACATCTGTGAGATGACAAGCTTTTCAGGGTGTCCTAACTCCAATTCTTCCTGGCTATAGCACTTAGGAAGGTACCTGCTGAGTTTGTTGAATTGTTCACATCAGCAAATAGACCAGGAGCAGGCACTTTTAGACAAACCTGCGTTCTCACTCATTTCAAATACTTAATTAAGCAGAAATGCAACCTGGCAAAAAATGGATCCAAATTAAAGACAGGCAAGCTGGCAGGAACTTTTGAGAACTGTACAGGTAATTATATCCAAGTTCAAAACTAGTTATGAAAGAAAACAAGAATTGTTTTTTTCAAGTTATGTTTTAGGTAATTGCAGGAACTTTAAAAAGTCAGAATAAAATTCTGGACTTTATATAATTTCCCTTAGGAAATGCTGTTTTCTTTTCATGTATAGCATTCATTAGAAGAACAACTTCAATTTTAATTATCTATGGCTAAAATTTTGCTTTTATAAATCTTTGCAATTCCAAACCATAATGATACTGATGGCATTTGTGGTTTTCTGGGCTGACAGGGGATTATTTGTGAAAGAGAAACCTAATCTTCAAAAACTCACTCACATTACAGAAGTAACTGTTCTAATTCAACTCTGCACTGGTTAGACCACACCTTGAGTACTGTGTTCATTTCTGGGCCCCCCAGTTTAAGAGGGACACTGAGATGCTTGAACGTGTCCACAGAAGGGCAATGAGGCTGGTGAGAGGCCTCGAGCACAAGCCCTACGAGGAGAGGCTGAGGGAGCTGGGATTGTTTAGCCTGGAGAAGAGGAGGCTCAGGGCAGACCTTATAGCTGTCTACAACTACCTGAGGGGTGGTTGTAGCCAGGAGGAGGTTGCTCTCTTCTCTCAGGCAGCCAGCACCAGAACAAGAGGACACAGCCTCAAGCTGCGCCAGGGGAAATTTAGGCTTGAGGTGAGGAGAAAGTTCTTCACTGAGAGAGTCATTGGCTACTGGAATGGGCTGCCCAGGGAGGTGGTGGAGTCGCCGTCCCTGGAGCTGTTCAAGGCAGGATTGGACGTGGCACTTGGTGCCATGGTCTAGCCTTGAGCTCTGTGGTAACAGGTTGGACTTGATGACCTATGAGGTCTCTTCCAACCTTGGCAATACTGTGACACTGTGATACTGTAACATCTGTTTTTTAACTTTGTTGTTTGGGTTTGTAATTGAAGTTAAAGGTCTACAGCATTGTTTTCAATCTCTACATTTACTGCTTTGTTTGAGGAGAGAAATAATATTCCTGGAATTGTCACAAATGGCCACTGTATGAAAGATAAGAAAAACTCAGAGCATTCTGTAAGGAACAGACAGGCTCTCTGCATGTTTGCAAAGAAACACACAGATTGCAGCTTCTCTGAGTTTGTTTGCTTCCTGTGTTACTTGTTCACTGTTTCTGCTATTTCTGCTGATTCTATGATTCTATTTCTTGTCTTTTGGGATAAATATTTAAGTTTCTTTAACGTCCTTAGCTTGGAGCTGCAATGAGTACCTTAAACAGGTCCTTAGTAGTACATCAGTATACAGGAGGTGTACATACTTACAGCAAATACCTGCTGAAGTAAAGTTATTTTACTAGACCTCAAAGCCACAGAAGCTTGCTCCAACATTCCTTAGTGAAAGTCTCCATTAATTAAATATGCAAGAAAAATAGTCTCTAAAACGGTTGGTAAGTAGCTCTCACTCAGTTTGGAAACACATGCCATCAAGGTTTGAATTTTCCTATTTCCATGGAGCAGCTTGTAGCATTTTGTCAGCATGATGTTTAAGTATTGAGATTTTAAAAGCATCATCACTGTTTTAACTTATTCAGTTGGGTTGTTTTGTGTTTGCACCTATTGTGGGGAAGCAAACATTCATTTAATTTGCCAAACTGTATCTTTTCCTTTTCCTCCTTCAGGATGATAGATCTGACTGAAGAACCTTTGCTGTTTTATCACGGACCTGATGAAATCTTGGTTAGATTAGACAAAGTTTTGAAGCTATCTGAGACATTGGTGAGTCCATCCAGATGTATTCTTCTATATTTTTCTGTACTTCAAAAAACAAATTCTCCAGAAGGGCTGAACTAAGTATACTACAGTGGCTTTCTTTCTCTTCTCTCAGAGAAAGTAAAAGTAAGTCATCAGCAAGCTTGCAGATGACACCAAGCTGGGGGCTGATGTGGCTGGGTTGGAGGGCAGAAGGGCTCTGCAGTGGGACCTTGACCGCCTGGACAGATGGGCAGAGTCCAATGGGATGGCGTTCAATGGCTCCAAGTGCCGAGTGCTGCACTTTGGCCACAACAACCCCATGCAGAGATACAGGCTG
>WAAF01002143.1:5137-42352 GCA_013400475.1 Tricholaema leucomelas | reverse complement strand
ACTTGATGACCTATGAGGTCTCTTCCAACCTTGATAATACTGTGATACTGTGATATACTGTGATATACTGTAAACACACTTTTCTGGAAACACCAAGACCACACAACTACTGTGCTAATGAAATATTGTTGGTTTTGACTTAGCAGATAGAAAACTAAAAGCAAACTATTTATTCAGTCTGGTATGTTGGCTTAGAAAAATGCATTGATCTCTTCTGGAAATTTTGATACATCTATACACATCGTTTGCTGAAGGAACTCGACTAGTTCTGTGTGCAAGATCACAAAGGACAGAAATCATACCTATCAGTAAAGTCACAATGTTACAAATCATCAAAACATTTCCCCCTACACCATCCATATACTAATATCTTTAAGAAAACACCTCAATGGATGCATTTTTTGGTTGCAGCAGAGGAAAATTAATGTAGGAATCATAAGCATCTTCCTGTTTTCCATGAATAACAGAAATTTTCCCCTATAGGAAAAGCTACTACATGAGAGATGGTTTGGCAGTGCAACAGGACAGCAGAAAGGGGGGGCTGGAATTGCACGCGTGGGGTACAACAGGCTTACCTGGCATAATGTTAAGAAAGTGGGTACAGAAAACAGTATTAATTCACTTCAAACTCATGTTGAACCCACTTAGATGCCAATAACTACCTAAGAGATTAGAATCCGTAAAGAGTGACACAGTTTTGTACTTCTTGCAAGTTGCAAAGATTGCTCTTCTAATGCAGCATTCCTTAGCTATTTACCAGAGCTCTCCTTTAAACACAAATAAACACCCCTCACATACAATTTAACAAGTCCAGTTCTCACCGTTCCTACCTCTTCAGCCTTTGAAATAAGAAGTGAGTGTCTTCTGCTTCAGACTATTAACAGTTTTGCACATTAAGACTACTCCCTATGTCTCAGAATTTTTCTCCCTTCTCACTCCCTGCATCTTCCTGATAAACATGTTTTAAAAGACGAGAACGGATTCTTAAGCAAAATGTGAACAGGATTTGATGATGCATTTCATGTTTTCTGAGATTATACTACTTTGAATAGTTTTTTTTCCTGAGAGATAAGAAAAAAATAATGAAAGCTAAGCTGATAGCTAAGGGAAAGCAGTAGAGCAAACAGATTTACATCAAAACACTTTCCAGTTCTATATCTATATATTATTGTGGTCAGGAACCCCAAAACTTGACTGAATAGTCCTGCACTGACCCCATTGTCTGGAGCAAGGGGTGTCTGGAAATCCAGGTTCCTGCTGTGAAGCAGGCTGGAGGGAGTGAATGCATTCAGTCTGCATTAGTTACAGTATTAATTTGAGAAATAATACCCTTCTCTATGTCTCATTGTAATAGATTTATTTCCATTGTTTGATGTATCTTTCTGCAGGTCATGCTAGCTAGTAAATCATGTAAACAGAGCATAAAAAGCACTGCTTTCCTTCTAGTGAAACTGAACTGTGAAGCAAAAATCATGTAAACAGAGCATGAAAAGCACTGCTTTCCTTCTAGTGAAACTGAACTCTGAAGCAATAGACATATAATAATAAAATATTATATAAATTCATGTTTTATTGCTTTCTTAATTCTATCATTACCCAGTAAGTCTCTTGCTAAATAGAGGAGTTTGGTAAGTACTGTACTGTGCCACAGCTGAGAGAAAATGTAAGGGATGAAACTTCAACCACAGTCTCCCTCAAAAAAGCAGCACTAAGTGAATGAGAGGAGTGCAGTTGATGCTGCAACAACACCTTGAATCTTATTTGAATATGGACGAAGTACACCATGGAGAATGCTGTATGTTGTTACTGCCTGGTTCTAATGCAGATCAAAAACTACTGCGAAGGGAGAGTGGTTTATAGCAGGCTAGGAGAACGTTTGTAAAGAAGTTGTCAGCAAGAACTGCAATGAGAAAATATGACAATTTATGACACAGTTCCTGATTTGATTCTGGGTTACTAATTCAATAGAAAGATGCAGAGATGGGAGGGTGCAAGGTGGGTAGGAAAAGCTGCAAAACTAGCTAATCAAAACTCATCAAAAAAACAGTCTCAAATTCTGCTTCAGCAGCATTGGTTACTCTGAGAATTGTTGAGTCTGTTCATCTAGATCAGTTATGATAAGCTGCTTTGTGCCCTCTGTGGTGTATCTGATCAGGATGGGACTTGAAGGATGCAAGTGACTTTCTAGTAAAGTACAACTCATACATTGGCTGCTATATTACTGTCATGAAGAATGCTATAGAAGAACTGCTTCATGTAGAGGAGGCTCATCCAAGATCACCTTACCAGGGGTCCATTGAGACCTAGTCCTAGCTTTGTCTATAAATTATAGAATCATAGAATCAACCAGGTTGGAAGAGACCTCCAAGATCATCCAGTTCAATTTATCACCCAGCCCTGTCCAATCAACTAGACCATGGCACTAAGTGCCTCATCCAGGCTTTTCTTGAACACCTCCAGGGACGGTGACTCCACCACCTCCCTGGGCAGCCCATTCCAATGCCAATCACTCTCTCTGTGAAGAACTTCCTCCTAACATCCAGCCTATACTTCCTCTGGCACAACTTGAGACTATGTCCCCTTGTTCTATTGCTGGTTGCCTGGGAGAAGAGACCAACCCCCACCTGGCTACAGCCTCCCTTCAGGTGGTTGTAGACATCAATGAGGTCACCCCTGAGCCTCTTCTTCATTGAGTTTCTTCAACAAAAACCCAGCTAGGGTAAGGCCAGTTCTGCACTATAGTTAGTGGGAAATCCTATTCCCTAGGATAACCTTTTTTGTACTTTCTTCTTTTCCAAACTGTGCTACCCTGTGCACCTAAGAACCAACTCCAACTTTCCTGCTAAACACTTATCAAACAAAGCAACAGCTACTTTCATAGGAAATCTGAAAATGTCTAACGTTTAAAGCCTTTCACAATCTACAGTTAACACATGAATTCTCACGTCTCAGTCTGTCACTTAAGGATGAGATTGCTGACATCTTCCAAATCTCCCATGAGTGGTGTTACACAGTTAGCTGTCACCATTATCTGTGACTAAGTCCTTCTGTGGCTAAGGTTTGTGGATTTATCCAACATGCATTGTTTCCTAAATAGAAAGATTGGTATAGAGAGGTTTGTGTCTTTATCTTCAGCGTCTTGGATGCATATCCTTGTTTTTTAGCTTGTTTTCCCAAAAGTAACTATCCTGTCATAAGGCTGAAACTCAGAACTGCATCTGCACCTTGGTTGCCTTTCTTTGTCTTCATTGAGTTAGTGTCATGCTGGTCTCTCTATGTCCTGGCCTGTTCTGGAAGGTTTTTTGTTCCCCCTTTTTTTCTCCACAGCTGCATCTGATTCATCCTCCTTTCTTTCCCCTAGAAACATGTGAAAGGATGCACAGACCAAGAGTGTGATCTGTCCTGGGAGTTGACGCTAGCACATACCAGTTTGCACATGTCTTGATGTAGACTTATCATTCATCCATTCATATGCTACCCCTTTGTCAGCTGAGTAGTGAATTATCTAATGAAAAGAACAAAAGCAACACTGATACAGTTAGGTAATTTGATGCAGTTCTATGTTTTGTTTTTTTTAGTAATTTTTTTTCAAGTAGTTATTTTTGTTTTAAAATCAGGCAAGTTCTTCACAGAGAGAGTAATCTGCCATTGGAATGGGCTGCCCAAGGAGGTGGTCAAGTTGCTATTCCCGGAGAAGGGCAACGAGGCTGGTGAGAGGCCTCGAGCACAAGCCTTACAAGGAGAGGCTGAGGGAGCTGGGATTGTTTAGCTTGGAGAAGAGGAGGCTCAGGGGAGACCTTNTGAGGTCTCTTCCAACCTTCTTGATACTGTGATACTGTGATGTTCAAGAAAAGACTGAATGAGGCACTTAGTGCCATGGTCTAGTTCATTGGATAGGGCTGGGTGCTAGGTTGGACTGGATGATGTTGGCGGTCTCTTCCAACCTGATTGATTCTATGTTCCTAACTATTTATTTATGTTTCTTATCCTAGCCTCTTTTAGCTAGATTTATGATTTGCTGCTAAGGCATTTTGATAATGAATGTGTTGTGTCCTCCTTGATGTTCCAGTATCTGAAAAAGCAGACCAAGCTTAGAAACAGTCTTCCTTGACATAAACATATTGTACCTTACCTGGAAAATGGTGTGCAGTGCCAGCTCGGTACACCTGGTTCTTATGCATTGTTTTAATCACAATAAATAAATGTATATATTATGATTAAAACATAAAAACATAGAAAATACACATTTAAATAAATTAAAAAGTAGTTTATTATTAGTTATTATAGTAATATATTACACAATAAGTGCATTTTATATTAATAGATTGCTATTCATATATTAATATAATTAATGCATTAATATTGAATAGAAATATTGTTATAGTATTTGTCTCTGCTCTACTGAGGGAAGATATTTTTTACCAAAGTCTAGAGAAGTAGAATCACATACTTGGATAAGGAAGTGGTGAGGAAAACAACCAGAAGAAGAGATGTTAAATTGTTGTGATCCTTAAAAAAGTCACGGTTATAAATCACTTCAAACAGAAGTGATGACCAAAATCAGTTTGTTAGAATAAAGTCCAAATTTCTCTGAATGTCATAAAGTCTTACATTTATTTTTTTCTTACTGACTTCAGCAAGGAAAGAAATCCCAAGAAGCTAAAAGACCTTTCAAACAGACAATAAATTATCTACTGAAATGGACCAAGGAGCAGCTATATATCAATGGAAAAAACTTGAGCATAGACAGACTCTCAATCTAGGTTAGAGAAAGGCTGAACTGATAAAGCCAAGAGATTTAAAGAAATAAAAGACAGACCAAGACCAGACTGCTCCAGAAATAAACTGTAATCAGGCATAGTTGTTATACTAGAAACATAGAAATATAGGACAAGATCTTTACCTGATGTAATTGGCATAGCAGCACTGGCCTGTGCTGCATGCCTGTATGCAGCTGCAGATGTTGGTCCATGTGGCTTTACTCAAAACACTTCTATTCACACTGGAAGTGTAACTTGATCTTCTAATGCTATAGTCACCGTTCAAAGGCAACATTAAATTTCATAAACCAGTTTATTTCCACGCAATGTAATAAATTAAGTGGGCATATGGGTTTGGTTTTTTCATAATAAAGGGTATTTCTAAGCAATATATATTTTTTGACCCAGATTCTTCTTAAACTGTGTTTATGATAACAAAGTGGAAAGCAATGAATTATCCTGAACTTTTCTTCGTTCTCTGATTTTTATTACAGAAAAACTAGAACAAAAGATGCATTCAACATTCATACCTACTACAGGTGTTTTTGGAACCAAGGGCCAAAGAAACGAGTTGGGCCAATTTTGCTCTCCCCTTACTAGCAACTCAAACAGTTTGCACCACCTTTTTACATCTCCCCTTCTTGGTATTCCTCTCACATCTAAATTCTTTAGATGGTGTTTTCACTTCTCCAAGCTCTCTAGAGATGGTGGGCTGTACAAGAATTAACCTTGAAACCTTTCTGTTTCTTGAAAACTGCCTAAAGTGTGCTCAAGAAACCTGGGTCTTCCCCTGGCTCCTATCAATTCTGCGAGGAAAAAGTTAGCGGAACAAAACACTGAATTATCATAGTAAAGGATGAGTGACCTTACAGAACAAATTCTGGCTTTTCTGCAAGCTTCAGAGCCTCATGCATCCCTGCAGCTGATAGTTTCCGGTTGATGTTCCTATATCGGCATTGCAGGAGGTTGCGATAAGTTGTCCTCAGGTCCCGATTGAAGAAGGCATATATAAAAGGGTTAATGAGAGAGTTTGCATAACCCAACCACAGAAATGTTCTCTCAACCCACAGTGGGATACAGCTGCATGCTGTACCACAGATGAAGGGTCTGGCAGTTGAGAGGAGGAAGAAGGGCAGCCAGCAGATAGTAAAAGCCCCAACAATAATCCCAAGTGTGGTGGCAGCTTTCTGTTCTCTTTTAAAGATGGAAATGTTTTTCTTGTCATTCTTCAGGAGTCGTGAAAAGTTAGTACATTCTTCAGATTCCTTGTGCAGTTTTATAACTCCATTCATAGAAACCCCTTCCATTTCTTCTGGCCGGGGAAAACCAGCAAACTTGTGTTTAGCAGCACTCCTCTTGGCAGCTTTGTAAATCTGATAGTACATGAAAAGCATCACTGACATCGGAATATAAAATGCAACTGCTGTGGAGTAAATGGTGTAGCCAAAGTCTTGACTAATCAAACAAACCTTCTCATCATTTACATTTTGGGCCCAGCCAAAGAGTGGGGGTATAGTGATAGAGGCAGACAAGAGCCATACACACAGGATCATTTTGGCCATACACTTCCCATTCTGCCTTACAGGGTAGGTGAGAGGTCTCGTTATTCCCAGGTACCTAGAACAATAACGTAGAGTTACTACATAGTGCAGGGGTTAACTGGTAAAAGTTATTTCACTTAATCTGCCCTAAACCAAAACATCTTTGGCTAAAATTTTACTTTTCATTTTTCAATCTTTGCATGGATTTCAAACTTTTAAATTTGCCTCTCACGTTCAAGTCCCTGTTGTTGATATTCTGCATAACAAGCCTTTTATTCTAGTAGGTAATCCTCCGCCGGCCACAACAAACTGTGGTTTTACTGAATTTGTACAGTCTTCATTTTTTTGGCTTCTAAGGAAATTCTGAAATCCACATTCTGTTTGACTAACTTAGGAAATCTTTGACTATAGATGACTGCTCATCCACAAAGCCTAACGCTTTTTGTTTTGAGTGCATAATTAAGTTAAAACAAGCATACATTCACCTTCATTCTCCTTACATAGTCAACAGTTATGAAGATCCTTGCCACTAAACTGATAGGATGAGTTGTATCTCTTACCTTCATATTTCAGAAGGGTACAGCAAACTGCAAATTTATGCTGAGCAGAATGTTTCAATTCTACAACAAATTTCTGTCATCATGTAATTATTAAAAGAAATGTTTATTCAATGTTCAAATTTTACTGAACAAAATAACAACCTCTTACAGTGTCAGCTCAAGAAAACCTGGGGGGAAAAATAGTTTTACCAAAAACTAAGTTTATGGTGGTAAATTGCAGACAAACATGAAAAATATTTATAGTATCTCAACTGTTGACACCTTCTATGTTTTGTAAGCTTTGATGTTGGGTTTTTTCTAACTAAAAAATCAATTACAAAATCTCTATGTCCCTATACACTTGGACAGAAATATTGTAGGCTTATACTTGCTCTTAGCCCTTTTTATTCCCTCTCTAGCTATGGGAAGCTAAGTGCAATTAACTGGGGTATTTTTACACCTAACATTTACTTTGAAATTTGGTTTCTGCTCAGCTGTGACTTACCTATGAGTTACCTTTAACTTCTCAAATTGTTCCTTTCTTTCCTCCTCTCAAAGGAAACACTGAGAAAAACCACCGTGATTCACTTTCTATCTTGTAATGGAAATGGTTTCAAATCAGGTTTCTGAGCAGCATTTCGGTTTCAAGAAGTAATAGTGTTTAGTTACATAGCAAGTTTTTTGGAGGGTTACAAACACAAAAATATAGTAGCATGATTATGAATATTTTGAGGGTAGCATTTTTTCCCCTCCCTGTCCACCTAGCAAATTAAATGAGTATTTGTCAGGCTCAGCAGAATGCTGCATTGTTGATTTTACTGCAATGCAGTAAATCATGGGCCGTGCTGCTGCTTTACACAAGCACCCAGGTATGTTAGAGTTGTAGAAGTAAAAAGAAACATCTTTTCATGATCTGGCCCGATGAGTATCAACATTTTGTCTTATCAGTGTCATCAACTTTATATCACTGCTGTGGCAAGCATCACACGAAGGACAGAACTGGAATTTTTTATTCCCTGTTTTCCACAACGTGCAAAAATAAATTCGAGCAGGCCAGTATTTTGTCACTGAGGCTGTGCCTGGTGGAGCCATGAATAGCAGCAGGCAGGTACTAAAATTGCCCAGGAATAGAACATTGCAATACATGGACCATGCTGTAACATTTATAATTTTAATGAAACAAAAGGCTGTTTCATGCACCCCTCTCAATTAGCACTAGAATATGGACACCGGGCCAAACTGTACAGCCCACAGAGGCTTCTGGATTACAGCATAGCAGCCAAAATTCTTTGTGTTCCCAAGATGCTGAGTTTCCTGAAGCACTCCAAGATGTAGAAGAGCAGGCTTCGTGCAGTTTAGCGACCTAAGGAATATGCTGTACTGCTTTCAGTAATGTAACTGAAGCAAGGTTATTAACTGGAGTCATCCCAGACCAAGAGTGGAGCACTCT
The DNA here is from genome assembly GCA_013400475.1 of Tricholaema leucomelas. NCBI lineage: Eukaryota > Metazoa > Chordata > Aves > Piciformes > Lybiidae > Tricholaema lacrymosa > Tricholaema leucomelas. The sequence continues at coordinate 34,062 of WAAF01002143.1, read as the reverse complement.
TAAAATTTGTCTGAGAATGGTATGAGTTTGCTACAAAACAGTTAAATACATCCTTTGTGCAGAGAAATTACTTGCAATATGTGGCTTTTAAAAAAAATCCTTCAAAAGTTGGCTAACTTTCCCAAAGGCTTTTTTTTTTAGCTCTTTCCCAATTGGTCATTAAAAATAACACACTTAGGAGGTGAGCTTTATTATGTAGCTAAAAAAGTTTAAGTGGATTTCTGTACAAATCAGATCTGTGGGTTGTATGCTCTGAATGCCTACTGGTGCATTCTCATGCATCAGAATATAACAAAAAGAATTCATGAAAGCAGAAGTATACTGGGAAAAAAATTAAAATTCATTAGTTTTGCCCTGGCACCACTCTTTTGAAAGCTATCTGAGCTTCAAAAATGCTATTTGAAATTAAAATACGTTAATTAACATAAAAATACACCAGCATCCTTTCTGCCTTATCCCTTTTGCTAAATGTAATATGATAGGGAAAAGAAGTCAGCAAGCATAAATGAAGGAGCGTTGCCTTTTTATCTCCCCCATATAAAATCTATTATCCTTGAAAACCTCCTCACAACTTGAAAATAAATCTCTACGGTTGTCCAATACACTGGAGAGTGTCCAGAACTTAATAGATTCATGAACTTCAAAAGTATTGTGTCAAATTCAAGGCAAAAATATGCTTTGTAACGCTGAATCTTTAATTATTACCTTCCCCAACCCCCCCATAACCAAACAGCAACAACAACAAAAAAAACAAAACACCACCCCTCTTCCCCAAACCAACCAAACAAACCCCCCAAGAATAACAAACCAAAATCAAATGAAACAAAAAAATTTAAAGGACATGTAATTCCAAACCATGTGACACCTTGAGGCCTTGCTGCTGGAAAACAATGAAGTCAATTTCCCTAAAAAGCCCATTTCAAGTATCACACCTATCCTTCACAAGAAAGAAGTGTCTCAGACTTGTTATTCTGAGATTTGTTTCTTTTACACGCCACAGATGTTCCTTTTGAGCTTGGTGGAGAAGAAACCATTCCACAGTTCTCTCTTGTGACAGAAGGGCAATGCTATTTCCTATTCCTCCTTCTCTGAGTTTCTTGATTATATTCTGCCAGACAGCACATCTATCCATACTGCATCTAGCACAGTGAGGACTCTATCTGGGTTACTACCCAAAAGCACAGTATTGCAGGTGCATGACCCTTGTTTCTGATGAACTGGCTATGACATCTTTTCACTTGGTGTGGACTGACGCTGTCTGAAGAGCACTAAAGTGTAGGATGCTACAGCAAACAACTGTTAGGCAACACTATGAGAAGCACAATGTGTACTCCAGCTATGGTGCAGCTGTCATTCCAAGAAGAAAGGCTGATGGGTGAGTGGAGAAAAAGGAGAAGGGAGAACCTGTCACTAGTGTCCAGAGGGTGCAAAACAAAAAAATATTATAGGAACTGTTTTTACACTACACTGAAATCTTCTTGCTTGAAGAGCTCCAAATAAGAGTAGAAATTAGACAAAAATGAAGGCAAATGGTGAGAGACAGAGTACATTTCTTTTAAAAGGAAGGTGCATGATTAGTTTCTTACAAATTTTTCAGTGCCTCCTCTTCAACACTGCAGGATCAGAAACTGCCTCCTGTGGTGCTGCCCAGAGAGATTGTGGGGTGTCCTCTAGAGACTTCAAAAACCTAGTGGATGTATTCCTGTGTGACCTGCCCTAGGTGATCCTGCTTTGGTAGAGCAATTAGGCTAGATGATCTCCAGGAGTTTTTTCCAACCCCTACCATTCAAAGAGTCTATGATCCAGATGTGAGACATCCTCAGGGTGCCCAGCTCTAGGGAAGAAGAATGATCTCTCGCCCTGCTCTTCCTGGAACTCTGCTCAAACATAGGTGGTAGGTAAAGGAGTCCCTTCTTTGTGGGGTGATATTGTCGTCTGTCTCATACAATTGCCATTCGACATGTTCACCCAATGAACACCAGCAATGGAAAAGGTAAATGAGCAACTTCTTTCTTTCCTTTTGCTTAAAAAAAAGTTTAATATTTGACTTCCTGAGCTCCAGTATTCTTTCCTGGCACCTTTAAGTGGTCACCATTCAATAGAAGGCAATTGTTATAGACAATTTAATGGAAAACCATTATAACTGTAGTGGACTGCAACTGAGATCATTCAGTATGTGGGTTATTTTCATTCTAGGGTTTTGGGGTTTTTTGGGATTGTGGGTGGTTTTTTTTTTACACCAATGCATTACAACAGCCACACAGAATAGTTTTCTCCTACAGGGCTAAAAAAAGCCTCAGTTCTGACTTGAACTGTAGCTCACACAGACATTTCTTATTACAGTGTGCTCGATATATTGAATTTTGCAGCAAGTGCCAAGATGTAATGAATATGGACCATAGCATGGTACGTGGCAAAGTGAACAGGCACCCACAGACATTGATGTCTGTTTCTGGCAAACCTCTTTATCTCCCCGTGACTCTTTGTATTCCCTCTTCCCATTCATGTTTGTCTTAGCTATTTGCTTGTTGTGATGGCTGTCATGCTAAATTGCTTGCACAGTGATCATCAGACTGGAAACTGGACCACCACTGTGTCTCACTAGATATTATTCTACTTAAAAATATGAAAGGCTTCATATGGTTTATTTTCTTGTAGATACTTTCATTTCATTCTCTAACCTCAGAAACTCTGAAAAGTAGTTTGGTTTATCTGTGCTACCATGGAGTAAGTTAACATAGCCATGTATTTATCATTCACATGAATAACTCTCCATTTGTGGGCCAATTGATTAGTAATTCTGTAGATATAGAAAAGGAGAGCATTTTTTCCTGTAAGAAGAAAAAAATCAACAGTGCCAGGTATGGTAGGATTTTATGTTATCCAGGTATGACTTTCGTGTGTGAACCTGATTTTTTTATCTTCATCGGCAAAGTTAATTTAATTTTGTCTTTTGTTTTGTTTTGGGTTTGTTTTTCCTGAGAAAGGTAAATACAGCTGAAATATAAAAGCTGGAAAAAATGGTGAATTGTTTATAGCTATAGTAGAAACTTTGTGATGGGGCAAGTCTTGGGTTTTTTTTCCTTTGAATATCAAGAAAGCATACTGAGACTTAACAGCTACACCAGTTTCAACAATAGAAAGAAAATACTAACAGGGTGGTCTAATTTGGCATCCTGTGTCCAAAACCTTCCTTTATGCCCCCTGGTACATCACTAAAAGAGTTTAAAAAAAAATTAAAAAATGGGTAAAAGATCTAAAAAAAAAAAAAAAGGTAAAAGGACTTTTGCTCCTTACTGTGAGCAACGTGTTACAGAAGACATAACAGCTAAAAGCATCAAAACTGTTTCAAAGCCTCCTGTAGTAATGCACCTTGACATGGACATGGCTTCTGCTGCTGTTGAAGCACACACACTTAACTCCTTTGTGCCTGGTCTCCATGTACTTTATAAGCAGACAGAATTCCATTCTAATTAGTCCACATTTGTTTCTCAGAATTCACTGACTTGATTTAGCTGATTATTAGAGAGTCAGGTGTTTGACTTTGTCTTTATGAAGCAGATTGGATTAGTATGAAACAGAATTCTAGCTGTTCCTACCAATTTTCCTGACATGTCTTTTTACTGCTTACCATTTGACTGGGAATTGTGCTCAAACTGAGATTCTTTCAGTTCTTCCTAGTTTTGTATTTTAAAAGACTCCTAAAATAATTTCATTTTGAAGACACAAAACTGCTTACTTGCTTTCTTTTGTGCTTTTTCTAGTGAAATAGCTTTCCTTATCTCCTTGTCTCAGTTTCTTTGCCAATGCACAGCTATAGAATTCTGTCTAATGATCCACCTGCAGTAATAATTTATTCTGAAGGATGATGCTAATCTACTGATCCTCCTTCGGTGGCTGTGATTCTCCCATGATCTTCCATACTTTTTCTCTTTAATTCAGTGCAACATTAAGAGATGCTTCACAAGAATAGGAGTATGTTGCCATTCCTAAATGCTGTCCATTACTCAGAAATATTCTCTCTAGTCTAGTGACTGATCTAGATTTTTTTTTCTTACACTTTAATACATTAAACAGTAAATGTAAATATAACAAGCTGAAACAATGATCAAACGCATTATTTCTGTTATGGCTATGTCAAACCACCTAACAGAAATTGTTCTTTTCAAAGATACTGTGTTTACACTGAGCAAGAATTGTTCTGTCCTATAGACTTGCTTTTAAATAGAATGAGGGTTACAAACCCATCAGGGAAATACTATTCCCATTGCATATTTAAGTAAATGAGATGGAAGTAAAGGCATAGAGACTCAAAAATACGTCAGTACTGAGACATGAGCATTGCAGTGCATGACTGTGGTGTTACAATGTGAAAAGTAATCTTGTTAATTATTGTATGGCAGCATTGATACCTGGCTTTCCACAATACAGTCTGGCCTCATAATCACATTGTAGTAACCATGACTTTATTGGCTGTGAAGAGGAAGATATCTCAGAGGCAGTAAAATACTTCTCTCCTTCCCAGCAGAGAACAAAATTACTGATTTAATTGCATATATAACAGCCTTCAGAATATGAATTAGATCACTTTAAAACCTAAATATTAAATACTGTGCAATGTTAGACTGAGACAGAACTAAATCAAACCATTGTTCAGTAGGGAGAAAAAGACTTTGTTCAACAGTCCTGTGCTCCATCTAGTTAAATGTTGCATCTTTTCTATGTAATGGATTTCTACATAGTTTTAAAAAAGTCTTATCACAGTGGCCAGCTCCCACATTTTGAATGCATTTGCTAGAACTGGTTAAAACTCATCCTTCTTAGTCAATAATGAGTGCAGTAATGTGTGAACAATCTTAAATGTATAGGTTTGTATCTGTTGTTTTAGATGATTATGCTTCATACAATTTCAGCATCATTTTTATTACCAAAAGAGCAATACTTTGATTTCTGTACTGGGAGGGATGAGAAATACTTTGATTTCTGTACTTGGAGGGATGAGAATTAAATACTTGTTTGCTTTCAGCAAGATTAACATTTCCCATTTTTTCCCATCTTGCTCTTAATTAAATCCATTTCCTTAAATTCACTTTACAAGAGAAAGATATTCAAACCCACTGTAGAGAGGGTACATATTTTTATTGTACATAGTAAATGTACTGATTTGGTTTTTCATTTTCTCAAAAATCATTGCAGGGGGTTATTTTTGATGGAAATCGAGAGCTGTAGGCTTTCCTGCTAGTGGGGGAGGATTAAGTCAATCAAAATTAAATATCTAAAGGAATGTAATTTGCATAGTAGAAGATTATGTTCTCCATTCTTACATTCCTTTCATTTTCTCTGTACTTTCAGGGACTCTCTTCCTCTCATACTGCATAACTTTGGAGCTTCATATTTTTTCTGATTTTTCCTTCTTTCATTTAAGGCCTTAGTTCCTGAGGAGTTAATAACGTGTTCTGTTCCTTATTCCCAAGCACTTTTACCTCCGGCACAATAATCCTCACTGTCCTTTTGGCAATTGCAGTCTGTCAGGAGACAGATGTTAATGACGATCCTTCGCTGAATGCCTACATGTTTACAGGATCTCAAGCCTTAGATGATTCATTTGCTCATTGGCCTGAGCCACAACTGAATACGAGCTCAAGTCCCTGAACTTAATTTGATCCTATGGGCTAAGCAGTATAGAAAAATGTGTTGGTTGTCATCAGAATTGGCCAAATTGCCCAGCTGACAGACAGAAGCACTCCACAGAGTTGATATTTGCCAGTGTGAAAAGGTTTATTTGTTGCTTTGATTTTACTTTAAGCAAAAACATGGGTTCCTGAAACCCCAGCTGAGATTAAATCCCTGCTCTCTTAAGAAGAGGCAGTTACTGAGCTAAACAAAACAGAGGAATGGGAAATAATCCATTTTGCAGATTAGGAACTGCAAATTCTTCATTTTTTCTCTCTCAAGTTCCCCTCATCTTAATCCTTTTGTCCCTCACACTCAAGATATTACCAAAGCTGATGAAGATTTCAGGGGTTTCTCAGTCTGCAGTGCCTCTAATCTTCTGGGATTTCCCTTTATTGCTTTCAGAGAGTTTTAATTCTCAGACTTCCAACTTCATACGTCCTGACTGCTGTGGTTCCATGGCAAAGATGAGCACTCATGATTACAGGCCGGCCTGACAGCTTCATTCAGGCCAGGAGGGATGTGCCAGAAGACAAACACCAGACACACCTCAGTCTTGGGTCCATCCTGTTCTGTGCAAGCATCCAAGTAAGCTGTAATAGAAATTGCAGTGTGTTTTCCCTCAGTTCTGTACTCCGTCAGACACCAGAACAAACACATCTTAGCTGAGCAAAGGCAAATTGTAGCCCACAGGATTTGTGCCTATACTTTGGCTGCTGTATACATACACTAGGTGACCCCTTTGTGTCTGGCAGCAAGGTGGATTCCAGGATGTACTTGCTACAAACAAACTGATACTAGAGCAAATTCCAGGAGAATCTCCAGAGGGTACCAGAATGCCAGCAGATGCACATCAGAGGATGCAGCTGAGGCAGCCTGGAGAATTTCTCAGGTTGAGTGGTGGAGTCTCAGACTGGAAATAGTACGTCAGGCCTTTAGACAGTTCTCAGGAAGAGACTGCCAAAAGAGTACAGGGATGTGCTGCTCAATAATGCAAAAATGTAGATCTAGGTCCCTGTGCCCAGCTGAGTGCTACATCCATTCCCTGGCACCATACTGGCATAAGACCGAGGCATCCTGCACCCCTTGCTTTTCACAGGAGAAACCCTCAATACACAGGGTTGTTGGCCACAACAACCCCAAGCAATGCTATAGTCTGGGGACAGAGTGGCTGGAGAGCAGCCAGAAGGAAAGGGACCTGGGGGTACTGGTGGATAGTAAGCTAAAGATGAGCCAGCAGTGTGCCCAGGTGGCCAAGAAAGCCAATGGCATCCTGGCCTGTATCAGGAACAGTGTGGCCAGTAGGACGAGGGAGGTTATTCTTCCCCTGTACTCAACACTGGTCAGGCCACACCTTGAGTACTGTGTCCAGTTCTGGGCTCCTCAATTCAAGAGAGATGTGGAGGTGCTGGAACGTGTCCAGAGAAGGGTAACAAAGCTGGTGAGGGGCCTGGAGCACAAATCCTATGAGGAGAGGCTGAGGGAGCTGGGGTTGTTTAGCCTGGAGAAGAGGAGGCTCAGGAGTGACCTCACTGCTGTCTACAACTACCTGAAGGGTGGTTGTAGCCAGGTGGGGGTTGGTCTATTCTCTCGGGCAATCGTCAACAGGACAAGGGGACACAGTCTCAAGTTGTGCCGGGGGAGGTATAGGCTGGATGTTAGGAGGAAGTTCTTCACAAAGAGAGTGATTTGGCATTGGAATGGGCTGCCCAGGGAGGTGGTGGAGTCACTGTCCCTGGAGGTGTTCAAGAAAAGACTGGATGAGGCACTTAGTGCCATGGTCTAGTTGACTGGATAGGGCTGGGTGCTAGGTTGGACTGGATGATCTTGGAGGTCTCTTCCAACCTGGTTGATTCTATTCTACACAGGGATATATAGAAAACTCTGGGAACCTGAAAATTAGGGGCGGGGGTTGTGTTTCTTTAGGTGATCTGACAGGCACCTTCAACTAAAATGTGTAAGGGCTTGATCTTAGAGCTATGAAGAAGCATCTGTTTTCAAAAAGAAAACCCTCATCAGACTTCCATAAAGAAGAAATGGCTAAGGTGATTTGTTCCAGCTTCACTACATGACTCATGTTTGGATTGACAGTGAGCATCAGATTAAAATGAATTATTTTGAAAGTTATAATGGTGTTTCAAAATGAAAGCCTCCTACAACTTTAACTGGAAAATCATGACTGATGTCTTAGTACAATTAAATGAAGCATTTCAGAAACTTCCACAGTATGAGTGATGAATGAAATGAAAAATCATAGCCCGATGAACCACTAGATTAAAACAAAGTATTTAACACCACTGCATTAAAACAAAGTGTCTTCAGGGAATACCTATTTAAATGTGCTGATATTTATGTCCCCTGTCTTCCTTCTTTGAATACAAACATAATAGCTCCAGATGAAACACTTAAGAAACAACTGCTTATAGATTCCTTATAGAAGATGATCAGAGGGCTGGAGCACCTCTGCTATGAGGACAGGCTGAGAGAGTTGGGGCGCTTCAGCCTGGAGAAGAGAAGGCTTCAAGGAGACCTTACAGTGGCTTTCCAGTATCTGAAGGGAGCCTACAGGAAAGCTGGCGAGGGACTATTTACAAGGTCTAGTAATGTCAGGATGAGGGGGAATGGGTTTAAGCTGGAGGAGGGGAGATTTAGACTGAATGTTAGGAGGAAGTTCTCTACAGTGAGGGTGGTAAGACACTGGAACAGGTTGCCCAGGGAGGTTGTGGATGCTTCCTCCCTGGAGGCGTTTAAGCCAGGCTGGATGAGGCCTTGAGCAACCTGCTCTAGTGGGAGGTGTCCCTGCCTATGGCGGGGGGTTGGAGCTGGATGATCCTTGAGGTCCCTTCCAACCTAAACCATTCTATGATTCTATGATTACTTCCACTTCCCCCTTCTTTCTCTTCCTCTCTCTAGACAGAAAGAGTACTGGGAGAACCTGGTCCAAATTCTCCTCTTTGTTTTTCCACAGTAATTTTGCAGTAGCCCTAAGGAACACCTGTATAGTCATATGGTGGAATCTCAATACAGAACTAATCTACTCGAGCAGTTTGGGCTTTGTCCCTGGCTGTACTGGCCTGAGGGCATATCTTAACTTGTCAAAAATCACACAAAGATTTTGCTACGTTCCTCTGGATTTAGTGTGTGAGAACTGTAAATGTTCACCTCGAGGGTTTTGGTTTTTTTCCCAAATTCACCAGGAAAAAAAAACAAGCAACAAAACCAAACAAAAACCCCCACCAAACAAACAAAAAAACCAAACCAATATATCAATAAAATATGTTAGATACACAGGAAAATATGAGTCTAAAGCAACTTCAGTCAGACACCTTGTTTCTAAAGCTGTGGGACCTGTGAAATGTCTTGTATAGAGTCCAAGTTTCTCTATAATGTGGAAACATCATCCAGAGCTGCCCTCCTGTTCCTAGAAACTGGGCACTGTGGGGTTTCATTCCACTCCTTTTCTGAAAAATATTTTCATTATCGTTCTGTGTAAAATAGTTTTCACTAATGTAATCCTCTCACAAAGGAACTCTCAATGCAAATATGTCTGAAAGCAAGAAGCTAACCCACCAACAGAATAAAAGCAGCCAAAGCATCTAAATATTCCTGTTTCATAACAAAGTCTGACATTAGAATGGATACTGATCTCCTGAGATGCCAATGTACTTTAGCTGACTAACTTAGATCAATGATGCTTTACTTGAGGACAGCAGCAAAGCAAAGAGTTTTTTTTCAAGACCAGGTCAATTAAGAGGGAAAAAAAGCAAGCAACCAAACTACCCAAAACATGAGTTAGGCAGTGAGTGATAAATCTCCAGTGTACAAGCAACTAAGTACAGGCCAGCAGGTCAAGGGAGGTAATTCTCCCCCTTTGTTCTGCTCTCTTCAGACCCCAGCTGGGGCACTGTTCAGGAGCCCCCAGCAGAAGAAGGACATTGAACTATTGGAAGGAGTCCAGAGGAGGGCTACAAAGATGATCAGAGGGATGCAGCACCTCTGCCATGAGGACAGGCTACAAGAGTTGGGGCTCTTCAGCCTGGAGAAGAGAAGGCTTCAAGGAGACCTTATAGTGGCCTTCCAGTATCTGAAGGGGGGCTACAGGAAGGCTGGGGAGGAACTATGGTCTTGTAATGACAGGACAAGGGGTAATGGGTTTAAACTGGAAGAATGGAGATTTAAATTAGACGCTAGGAAGGAGTTCTTTACAGTGAAACACTGGAACAGATGCCCAGGGAGGTTATGGATGCTCCCTCCCTGGAGGTGTTCAAGGCCAGGTTTGATGAGATCTTGAGTGACCTGTTCCAGTGGGAGGTGTCCCTGCCTATGGCAGGGTTTTGGAACTAGATAATCTCTGAGGTCACTTCCAACTTAATCTATTTTATGATTCTATGATTCTATGAAATGACATTAAGTAGCTTTTGTGTCTGGCAATATATAAGGCACACAAAACTGAGAACATTTATACAGACTTCCATGCAAACTTTCATTTGCTATAATGGTTTGAGAAGCACTTTCAGCATCAGGTATCATGAATCATGTACTTAAACCACTGTGCAACCTTATTTACTACATTAATTACTTAGTTATCTTTGAGGTCCCTTCCAACCTAAACTGTTCTGTGATTCTATGCAACTCTGTGCTAGTTTGAAGCTAGCTAGAATGTTTTGGTGAGAAGGACTAGTTTACAGGCTGTGAAAGGAAAACAATGGTGATGTCTACTTCGCTCATAGGCTTGCTGAGATGTATAAAAACAAAAAGCAAAACATAGATAAAGGCACTTCTGCTGCTGGGGAGCTCCAAGCTGCATCTCTCTAACCTCAACCTCCATTTTTCTTTCCTAATCCACTTTGCTTCCCTACCCCCTGGCCAAACCTCCATTCTTCCTTGGGACTGGGGTAAGGTTGAGAGGGGTAGGGGTGGTTGGGAGCCCCTCTTGGGGACTCAGGTTTCTGGGAGGGCTGTTGTGTTTCTGTGTTACCCTTTACCTTGTATATTTCTGTCTATAACTGCATATACTGTAAATATCTGCTTGCATATTCTGCTAAACTGTAAATATAAGCTTCATTCAGTTTCCAGAGCCAGCTGAGTCTAGTCTGGGTGATTTCCAAAGTGGGGGGGCGGGGGGGGGCGGGTAACACCCAAACCACCACAAACTCTGTTCTAAGCATTAGAAGAATAAGGTATCTCTGCTCAAAGTCATATCCAGGTAGGTATGTAGCAGTGCTTTGTGAATAATGAAAAGACTCGTGCTACATTTCAGGAAAGCTTTAAAACTGGCCTTCATTCTGGATTTTCATAAGGAAAAACACACAGTATTTTTATCCTGAATTGAGCAGTTAGAAACACAACAGTGCACTAGACCTTGCTGTTCACACAAAAGCACATGAACAGAACCAGCTTGTTCTAAAGTTATCAAAAGAGTACACTGCCAGAATAGAATCATAGAATCATAGAATCAACCAGGTTGGAAGAGACCTCCAAGATCATCCAGTCCAACCTAGCACCCAGCCCTATCCAGTCAACTAGACCATGGCACTAAATGCCTCATCCAGCCTTTTCTTGAACACCCCCAGGGATGGTGACTCCACCACCTCCCTGGGCAGCCCATTCCAGTGCCAATCACTCTCTCTGGCAAGAACTTCCTCCTAACATCCAGCCTACACCTCCCCCGGCACAACTTGAGACTGTGTCCCCTTGTTCTATTGCTGGTTGTCTGGAAGAAGAGACCAACTCCCACCTGGCTACAGCCTCCCTTCAGGTAGTTGTAGACAGCAATGAGGTCACTCCTGAGCCTCCTCTTCTCCAGGCTAAACAACCCCAGCTCCCTCAGCCTCTGACTACTCCAACAAAATAAAATCTAGATTAATTATCTCAATTGCATAAACCATTTTGATAACAGAATGTCATATTCTGATTGCCTACAATACCTGTAGTTGGTTAAAGATGCAGACTCTGGGCTTGCTTGTCCTTTACAGTAGTAAAAGCATGTCTCCACCTCCTATTACGCGTAGGTCCTACCATTCGAGGAAATTGTAACCTGGTTTGGAAAGGGAGGCAGTGGGTTGGAACGCAGCATAAGGGGAAGGTATCAAGGAGAGGAGGCAGGATGTTAATTCAATTGTGTATCTGTAATTCAAAACTTTTTAGAAACCTGTTATTCACAGTCTTTCCAACAGAAACTTCTGGAAGCAGCATTTACTAAAAGCTAATAATGTGATTCCTTCCCTGTAACTTATCCAAACAGCTATTTATTTTGCCATTTATTGATCTTTTTTTTTTTTAGCAGTGTATTTTTGCTCAGTGTGTGGTACAGAGTAAGATTATCATGTCTCATCATCTTTCATGTCAGTTAATGTGAGCTCTACTGGAGCTGCCACATCTCTCAACCATATGTCATTTATTTTCTTATCACTTAGCATTTTAACTAACATATTTATTTACAGCATGCTTGTACACCAGATCCTAAGTTCTCCCTTCACATGTAAACCTCTTGCCTGATGTCATTTACCTCAGAAAGTGCCTCATTCAGTGATATTTGGAATTTAATATCAGTTAATAAATCAATCAGATTAAGCTGTCCTCTATAAATGGAAATAGAAAACTTGTAAAAACGTAATATTACTTTACAAGTATTTCTTCCCCTTGCAAGCACTTGAAATCCTCAAATACACAGCTTCAGGTGGTCTTAAGAAGAAGGTTGAAAGGGAGAAATGTCTGGTGATAATAAATAACTTCAGGAAACCCCAAATTGTTGTGTGTGAAACTATACAAGCAGACCTCTACAATCACAATATTTAATAGTTAATTTCTCTTAATATTTATTCATTTTTACCAGCACATTTGGGAATGAAGAAATCGATGGCGAAACGGACACCACTGCTTTCTAGCTAACCAGTCCTCCACTCTTGTGAACCTTGAACCTCCTGAGTCTTGCTCAGACCTGCCATGCTGTGGTTCTGCATAGCTGCCTTTTCCTGTCTTGCTGCTTCAGTAAAATTTAATCCAGATCCAGAGGTTCAGACTCCCCATTTCAAATGTCACTAGTTCTGCTTTTCCAAAGGCAGCTCCAAGCAAGCGTTGAGATCACTAGACAGGAAGCCTGAAAAAAGATTAGCCAGGATATTATGTCCTTTTTGTCTTGTTGAACAAGGGCCTACCCAAAATGAGTTTTCACTGCAGTCACTTCTTTTCCTTCAGGAATGTCTTTCATCACATTTTCCTCCATTTTAAAATCATGCAAAATCTGCAACACTAAATATTTTTTAAATATAGAACAAGTTTCAACACAAAACAAACTGCTACCACAAACTTCACAGGTATGAAAACATAGTGCACCCAATCTACAGAAAACCTTTTGCTTTTCTCCTGGCAAGAAAGTTTCTGACCCTCTGTCTCTCCTCTCCTGGGCTTTTTGTACAGAATGACAAAATTTAAGGTTGGATTCAACCACTGATTATCCACAAGTGACCACTAGCCCAGCTCACTCTGTGTCTGGGGGGGCACAATTATTTTACAGTACCTTTTCAAATTCCACAGAATTTAAAATATCTTTATGCTAAAGCAAAAATAGACACAGCCAGTAACAGATCATCTCCTCCTCCAAAGTCTTTAAAGACAGCAAGATCTGGAGATCATCAAGGATCCAACTTCTCTATTTGTTTTACAGATGCTACATCACACATGAAAGCACTGAAATATGTGGGACCAGCAGAAGGAACCCTTTCTTTTTGTCTCTCAGTGAGTATGCCTTTCTTTTTCTTTTCTCAGCTGCAAGTTGGCAACCCTAAGGTTCTTATGAGACATGGAGGCATCTACCTTATGTGGGTAAAGACTAAAATACCTAAGGTTTATTGCTATGCTTAAAGCTTCCAATGATACCTGTTCTTATTACTATGCTGGCAACTTCAAAATTTGAAGCTAGGAGCAGAACTTTGACATCAGTGTGGGACAAATCACACAGCCTATAGACTCTGCAGGAAGTTCACTGCAAACTGCAGGCATTTGGAATATTTGATAAGACTCCCTTCACTTCAGCACTTAGGCAGCAGTGCAGAAGCTTCATGTTAAGTAACAGGCTTTGGGAATGTTAAGCTCCTTCTTGCATTGTTTACTTCACAGGCAAACAATCTACTATGCTATTTTACTTTCAGTTATTTTTAAAAATGAAGACTGTGTTCTGCTAATGACCAAACTCATTTAGCAAAGCCAGCTTTTTAATGTGAGACAAGACATTCCTGAGAGACTACATTTGGTACTCTTGCTAAAACTGCTTGTGCTAAGAAGTAGGTCTGCCAGTGCAGACTCTTAAGGTAAAAGGGAATATAACAATGGGGAGGGGGGGAAGAAGTCTTTGGAGCCAAAGCTGCACTATCTTTAGCATCAAAACATCTTGCTAAACTAGTAAAGAAAAGCTTTGTATCTTGTCAGCAGCTGTTTTGGGTCACAGATATAAATATTTTCAAATAATTTATGGCCAGACAACACACTCTGACTTTGTTCATGGATTTCATACTTCAGCTGTTTGTTAAATGTCAACTTCTAGAGCAAATAAACAAAATTAAACAAGCCACATGAAGAACCGCTTACAGAAAATTATTCTGGCAAATAGTACTGTGTATCTGAAATATTTCTTGCCAATCACATTTCCCTGGTTTGTATTTGTGATGAAAATTGTGGCACAAATTCTACAATAAGTTTAGATAGCATCATAGAATCATAGAATCATAGAATGGTTTAGGTTGGAAGGGACCTCAAGGATCATCCAGCTCCAACCCCCTGCCACAGGCAGGGACACCTCCCACTAGAGCAGCTCGCCCAAGGCCTCATCCAGCCCGGCCTTAAATGCCTCCAGGGAGGAAGCATCCACAACCTCCCTGGGCAACCCGTTCCAGTGTCTTACCACCCTCACTGTAAAGAACTTCCTCCTAAATCATGTACTTCTGTTACCTGTGCTCATGCCTTCCACTTCCCCTTTCTAATTTTTGTGCCTATTGTCAATTTCTAAATGCCTGTTAGTAGAGTAAATCCTCAAGGACACTCTGAATGAAAATTCCCTAGTTTTTCTATTATGGGAATAGTCATAACTAGTAAACAGGCACTACTGACATCAGATGGGTGTTTTTGCTACTACTTTTTGTCCCTCTCTCTGAAGATCTGCAAATCATATGTTGAAATACATTGTCCCTAATCTCTAACATCTCTCATAAAAAGTGAAGTTTATAAATAGTGTACTCAAAGAAAGCTCTGTATCTGTAGCTTAATTTAATTTTCAGGGACAACAGGCCATATTTCTGATGTCTGAGAGGCAAAAAATTCTGTCCAGCCTCTGTTTGATCCCTGAGCAGTTTTTCCACCACTATTAATACATGACAAGCTGCTGCTTGCTTCTCAGTCTGCTGTAGCCTGCAGGACAAACAGCTCCTAATGTGAGTTAAGTTTTACTTTTCATACGGTTCTACTTCCACTTCCCATTATCTCCTTAAAGGAACATAAGACACTATAAACAAATCTGGATAATCAGTTTTCCTTTTGCTTGCATTTTAAACTTGAAGTTTCACAAGCTTAAAAATAATTGGTTTCAGGTTTTGACAGTACCAGGAAAAAACCCACCTGTTTCCTTGATATATCTCAGGAAAAAAAACTTTGCTGCCATCTTTTTTCAGCAAGACACAATGTACCTCTAAGAATAGACTTTGCCCTGGTTTCTCTTTCAAAAAAAAAAAAAGATTAAAGAAAAAAAAAAAGACAGTTATTTTTGTAATGTGCCTCCTTGGGTTTGTGTTTTGAGTTGGTTGGGGTTTTTTTTAAACTATCAGGAACCATTTTGTAGGGAAATAGCCATCCACAATGACCTTAACCCCCCGCAACCCCCATCAGAGGTCTCTTATACTAGGTCACAATTCAATAGCAGAGGCCAGTATAAAGACTAGAAGAATATACTCAGGCCTGACTTGATTTCCCTGCACATCTCATTTCTGCATATTATTGGGAAAGCTATAACTATTAGAAAGTTCATTCTTTTCCATACATTATCATCATAGTATCATAGTATCATCAGGGTTGGAAGAGACCTCACAGATCATCAAGACCAACCCTTCACCACAGAGCTCAAGGCTAGACCATGGCACCAAGTGCCACATCCAATCCTGCCTTGAACAGCTCCAGGGATGGCGACTCCACCACCTCCCTGGGCAGCCCATTCCAGTAGCCAATGACTCTCTCAGTGAAGAACTTTCTCCTCACCTCAAGCCTAAACTTCCCCCGGCGCAGCCTGAGGCTGTGTCCTCTCGTTCTGGCGCTGGCCACCTGAGAGAAGAGAGCAACCTCCTCCTGGCTACAACCACCCCTCAGGTAGTTGTAGACAGCAATAAGGTCACCCCTGAGCCTCCTCTTCTCCAGGCTAAACAATCCCAGCTCCCTCAGCCTCTCCTCGTAGGGCTGTGCTCGAGGCCTCTCACCAGCCTCGTCGCCCTTCTCTGGACACGCTCAAGCATCTCAATGTCCCTTCTAAACTGGGGGGCCCAGAACTGAACACAGTACTCGAGGTGTGGTCTAACCAGTGCAGAGTACAGGGGCAGAATGACCTCCCTGCTCCTGCTGGCCACACCATTCCTGATGCAGGCCAGGATGCCATTGGCTCTCTTGGCCACCTGGGCACACTGCTGCCTCATGTTCAGGCGGGTATCAATCAGCACCCCCAGATCCCTTTCTGTTTGGCTGCTCTCCAGCCACTCTGACCCCAGCCTGTAGCTCTGCATGGGGTTGTTGTGGCCAAAGTGCAGCACTCGGCACTTGGAGCCATTGAGCGCCATCCCATTGGACTCTGCCCATCTGTCCAGGCAGTCAAGGTCCCGCTGCAGAGCCCTTCTGCCCTCCAACCCAGCCACATCAGCCCCCAGCTTGGTGTCTGCAATTCAAAATCTGCAATTCAAAACCAGTATTAAAAATAACACTGGATGTCTTTTAAAGAAATGAGATATTATCCCTAGATAGTTTACAAGGATTTTAATAACTAAATTTCAGACACAATTATTCCAGAAGATTCAACTAACATTCCATGGTTAATTTCTTTTCCTGTACAAGGCTGTGAGAGCATGCTGCCAATGACACAGCAGTCTTGCTTCAAGCACTATATAAGGACTGCAAATGCTTTGATGTTTCATTCTACTATACTCATTCAGTTCAAGAAAACACTCTAGGAAAACATAGATGGATAGCAGCATACCTAGGTTGCACTACACCATCATGTCAGTGTGATATGTATTTGCATTTTTGTGATTTTGAGATTTGTGATTCTGTATTTTGAGATAGTTGTGAGAACTCCTTCATCCCGTTCAAAAACTAAGAGGATGGTTTCTAGAATTGTGTTTTTCCTGGGAATCTTGAAGCAAATCCAACTTCACTTACAGAAAGTACAGATGGCCAGCGCCAGAATGAGAGGATACAGCCTCAAGATGCGCCAGGGGAAATTTAGGCTCGAGGTGAGGAGAAAGTTCTTCACTGAGAGAGTCATTGGCTACTGGAATGGGCTGCCCAGGGAGGTGCTGGAGTCGCCGTCCCTGGAGCTGTTCAAGGCAGGATTGGACGTAGCACTTGGTGCCATGGTCTAGCCTTGAGTTCTGTGGTGACAGGTTGGACTTGATGATCTGTGAGGTCTCTTCCAACCCTGATGATACTGTGATATTTGTAAATTTGACAGGAAGAAAACGACTTTTTTAATATCTCCAAATTCCCTGCTTGGCAAAAATGTGAATTAATGTTCCCTTACCTCTGACTACCAGGCTCCTTTGAAATGTCTGGATGAACCCCCAAGAATTAGAGACCCCAAAATCACTTCTGAAAACTCATCCAGTGTTAAACCCTGGTAGGAGCAAACAGAAGATAGTTTCAAATGTGGGGGGGGGGGGGGGAATGCAACATCCAATTTCAAGAATAGGCATTGACATAGATGTGATCTAATTGCATGTCTCCCGGTACTGACTAAACTATAACTCCCCATTCATGCATACCTTGGAACATTACCAACTGCAGTCACCTTTTCACAGCTTCTTTTGCATCTCCACACTTCATGACTCCCTTTCAGTAACACCACTTAAATGCAGCCAATATACAGCAGCAATAATAAGTCTATGGATTTTTTTTCCTATGGCATCTTTCAGCTTCCTAAACTTTGTCAGCCCTGGTTGTGCAGCCACAAAACACATCTACCACATTTCAGATTTTATGCTCACTCCTACTACAGAGGGAAAAATCTTCCACTCATTTTCTCCCAAGTTGTTAAGTCTTCACAAAGTAAGCAACATTAAAAAAAAAAAATTCATTTTTTTGCTGCCTCCCATCTTATTTATTGTGTATCTGACAGTCTGGTCACAAAGTGTAATGTCTCTGCAAAGTTATAATAAAGCAATTTCTATGGACAAGAACCAAGTTACAGCATAATTAACTTCATCTCTTGCAAGCTGCCTACATGGCACAGGAAAAGACACCTAAGAATGCCACAAAAAGGTACTCAAAGAAATGTGATTGATTAGTATAGCAAAACACCTCAGCTTCATTTACACTTTTGAAACTAACTCTTAGAGATACACATTGCACTGCCTTATACTACTTACTGTATCCAACTTCCAATTAACTTAATCTTAGTATTTGGGAACAATTGTTTATGTTTTACCCCCTTTAAATGCAAACAATAAAACAGTAATTGCAGGACCATTCAGTATAAAATCCTTGTAAAAAGGACACTACAACAATTTGAGGAATGTTAAGTGGGTTAAATTAGAAAA
Organism: Tricholaema leucomelas; assembly: GCA_013400475.1. Lineage (NCBI taxonomy): Eukaryota > Metazoa > Chordata > Aves > Piciformes > Lybiidae > Tricholaema lacrymosa > Tricholaema leucomelas. The sequence goes on along the minus strand of WAAF01002143.1, from coordinate 15,607 downwards.
ACTATGTGAAAAGGAATAAAAAGAAATCTGGGGGTTTTTTTTCCACTTTAGTGTATCAATGCTGCCTGTATCTTTCATAATCTAGGCAAGTGATTTATAGACTTAGGAGTACAGTTGGGGTTTGGCCCTTGTGATGGTGGTGCTAGTTAGGAATTAGCTGCCTCATTGTTTCTAAAACTTTCTTCTTCAATGTAGCCCTTAACTGTAGTAACTCAATCATGCACTCCTATAGTTCCTTTTAGGTTTTTCCTGATTCATCAGTAATTTCTGTGTAAATACCTATACTGGACAAATTGGCATGATGGGTGTAATGGAGGGATAATTAATTAATGCAAGATAGGGTTTAATATTGTTTATCAACTTTGGTATTCTGAACTCTTGCCACCCCGACCACTAATTTTAATAGTAATTAGGTCATGGAAACATTTTACAGATGCTAGCACAGAATCTAGAATGTTTAAAAACTAACTGCCAAAAATATAAACATTAATTGAATGTTTCAGCCTGGAGAAGAGAAGGCTTCGAGGAGACCTTAGAGTGGCTTTCCAGTATCTGAAGAGAGCCTACAGGAAGGCTGGGGAGGGACTATTTACACGGTCTAGTAATGTCAGGACGAGGGGGAATGGGTTTAAACTGGAAGAGGGGAGATTTAGACTGGATGTTAGGAGGAAGTTCTTTACAGTGAGGGTGGTANGGGGGTTGGGGCTGGATGATCCTTGAGGTCCCTTCCAACCTAAACCATTCTATGATTCTATGATTCTATGAACTGGAAGAGAAGGTTCTTGCAGTTAATTATACCACTGGCAGTTAATTATACTGCTTGTCCACTAGATGGACTCAAGGAGCTTCTTTCTGCTTTAAGGCAGAAGGCAACTGGTGAATTACAAGACGCTTTAAGTATTTACTCACAAAATTAGCTCCTGATTTGTGGGGCTAGCTACAGATACCCAAACACTTTCACAGGGTTCTGTTGGTGTCTTGTCAGCCACTGAGGCTTCTGATTCTTCCCAGACTTCACAGGTTGCTGGAGAAAGGAGGCAGATGATCCTCTGACCTTATCCTGATTTCTCTGGACAATCTGTGTGTCCCTTCCAGGGCTCCTTGTCTTGGCAGGTGTAGGCAGGATGTTTTGCAATGTGCAGTCTTAACATGATGTCACACTGCCTCTACAGGCCTATCACATGGAGGCATTTAGAGCCTGTTCCTGGTAAATTCAAAGCAGGAAGCTTCTAGGCAGTCCTTGCCCAAAGCATCAGGGCTTATTACACAGCAGAGCTACCTTATAGCTTAGCATAGCATAATGCTGCAGAAGGCAACAGCAGAATCACTGCCAGAGGTAGAGAGCAATGGCAGCAGGCAGCAGCAAGCATGAATACAACAGCAGAGTACATTGTGTTATCTGCTCATCTCTTTTTGTCAATACAGCCTGAGACTCACAGGCTTTTGGACATGGAATAGCCAATCAGAATAGAAATTAGCCAAGCTTGACCTTATCAGGTGAAGTCATAGGCCTGCTTTACCCAAATTTGGGAAGAATATAGGCCTTGCACGAGGCAGGCACAAGCCAAGTGTGTGTACCTTGTTTATCATAGGATGCAAACAGGAGCAAAACAATTCTGGACAAACCAGGGTCCTTAGACTCAGTGGCTCCAGGTTCTTTGTCCTCTTTCCTGCAGTTGCTTCTCCCCAGAACAGAAGGAAGGAGCGCAGAAAAACATATCTGGGTAAGTTAGGACATGTATGAGCCTCTTCTGGCCTATTCAGGCCTACCACAACAGTGGGCACTGCTGGCAGGTACCTATATTTATTCTAGATTCAAAATGGATTTCATTATATCTGTCTTACAGACAAGGCAAACTTTTCTATATGCATTTTTGAAGGAACTGAGCACAGCTATCAGAACAGACCACAGCTGCTTGCACTCATGACCTGAAGGTAGTAGTGAACAGGAAGCCATGCAGGGTTCTTAAGGTACCATTAGGCTTAGGAAATCACTGACAGGGTTTTCAGATCGTATTATCAGGTTTGGATGTAGGCAAAATCTAGACAATTGTGATTAAGTTTTAATTTAAATTTAGTCCCAAGCTCTTCCTGGGAGGCACTTTGAGACACCTCAGTTTCCAGGCATGCATCAATGGAAATGAGTGAGCTTCTAAGGGCTGAGATATTCTAAAGTGAAAGATAAGTACCATACTTGCGTGAAGCATAGCAAAAGGTACCAAACAGAGAGGGAGAGAGAACTGATCACTGCATATAAAAATGTCATGATCAACAGAGAGGCACACTTTGGTAGCATTTCCATACACATTGTAAATCCTCATCAATTTAATGGAACTCTGGAATACCCACGAATTGCTGGCTAAAATGCAGACTGGAAAAGTTCTCCAAAAATGTTTCATTACTTGTGTGGGTGTGGGGAAAGTGTTATAATTCATCAACTGTATCTGAGTAGTTATGTTACTTTATCACTTTCTAAGCCAAAGAGCTATTTTCAAACTGAATTTAAAAATTGCTACTTATGCAGTTATCCAGTGGAGACTCTCCAAAACAGGATTTCTATAGCTATCTTAGGTCAGAAGAACATGATGAATCAGCATACAAACACCACCAGTTTAAATTAAATTAATTCCCTTTATATGTTCATTCACCCACTAAGATAGAGTTTGCATCTGTTCCTCGTAATTCACCCCCAATGCTTGTTCACTCTTAAATGAAAAGTAATCAAAATGTAATATAATTTATTTAATTTAGAAACAGAAAAGGGGAGCCTTAAGAGGAAAAAAAGCAAGCACATTAATAAGAAATATTTAAAAAACACTACTGAGGCACAATTATCCTGCCAAAGTCTCTGTAACTCCCACCCCTCTCCAGACTTATCATGGATGGTGATTATAGTGAAGGTAATAATGATTGTCTGGATATTGAACTGTCTTGCCTGTTTAATCTTTATGAAAACTGAAAATGGAAAAACAGTCTTATCACTCTGTCACCTCTGGTTTAGCTCTGACAGACTTGCCTGTAAACAGACAGCCTTCTTCCAAAGATGTGGCTTAAATAAGATAGAGGTGCCTAAAAAGTAACATGCTTATCTCAGGTCACCCTGATTAAAGATCTGTGGAAGCTTTTGTGTTGCGAAATAATAGGAAAGATACGATCTGAAGAACAGCATTAACAGTCCAAATCTTGGTATCGTTACTGACTTTATCTCATGATCTCCACAAATTTATTTCCTCCTGGATAATAAAATGACCTTTTCAAACTAGCTTCTTTCTTGTGCATCCTTTACATAGTTAGAGATCCTCATAATGGCACACAACCACCAACTTCTCAGTCACCCTTTTTATACAATCTAGAGTAGAAGCAACTTCAAATGTATGAGCAGTGCTTCATGTGTCTGACTAGGGAAATGCTACTGTTGGATTCTTTTCCAGCAGTATGAAACCAGTCCATTTGTAGACTCCATGATAATCTGCATCTTTCAACGCATTCCAACTGATAAATTCAGCTGAAAAATGCATCCATCATTAAGGGCTGTGCAGCAAAATATCTCTGTGTGCAATAGGCCTGCCAGCTGCTGGCACGTCACTGTTCTCAGTGGCATGAGCTAAGCAGCACATACTTACACAAGGGAGACAAATCATGAAACTTCTTTAATTTACTCATTTTATCCTCTTTGGAAGGGTCTCAAAGCCTCCTTTTACCAGCTATGTTCTTGTGTCTGATAAAAGTTAATACCTCTCCTTACAAATCTTGCCTGTTTCTAACCAGTGTGTGGGGTTTTGTCTTTCGTTTGTTTGCTTTTAAAAATAAGTCAAGAGTAACATTCTCTCAGGTATTTACCTTCAACTGATATTTACCTTTTATCTACTTCAGAAAGAATCTAGATGCTTAACCATGAACATTTTTAAATATCCAACTTATTTGCTGTCTCTGCACTGGTTGCTACAGCCTTATCTTTTCCTTCAGAAGAGACTTTACTGGATCACAACAAAGGTTTCCCAAACTGTCCTAAAGTGCCAGGTGGCAGTGCAATTCATAACTACTCTTGAAAAACATTCCTTTTCACCCCGTCTTAAGCTATCCCCCTAAACAAATGTGTCCTGTGTGCCCCCAGCACACAGGATAAACCTTGGGAGGTTTAAGTGTATCTAAACAGCACTACAGATACCAAAAATTTCATTCACCACTTCTCCACTTCTGGTGTTCTTGATTCGTGTTATACTTGTATACTTTGAACTGAGATAATGAGGGCTCTCCTTCTAGATAATGTAAGTTGTGCAAGTGTTTCCATCCAAACCATGGGAAAAAAGCCCTTGTGAAAGCAGTCTGATTCTCTAATGTACTGTATACATAGTGACTTGCAAGCTCCTATACTACATACCATACTTTATTTGGAGATATTTATTTTTTCAGAGATAAATCTTTCTCATTGATCATTCAAAGCTTTCCTAACTTCTTATGTGTAAGAACAACTACTTGTAAGATAGTATCACTAAAATCAATGCTACACTGGTAACACCCCACCATTCACATTTAATTTTCATCATTTCTCCCTGATTTGCATATTTTGTACATATTCACTATTCAAAAATCAGTTAACATCCCAAGCTAGTCCTTGGTCTAACCAAGCAGTGTTACAATAGTATAAGTTGTTTTTTTTTTTAATAGGATTACAAATCATGGAGATGTTTTAATTCTTCACTGCCAACTGGCAGAGGCATTTTGCTAATGAATTGCTGGCTTGTTTCCTTTTATTTATGGTGTCACCCTTCTTACCTATGTAATGGATGTGTGTGGCAAAGATTAGAGCATCATGATTCACACAACTGTGATTTCAAGTAGGGAGTGGACAACAGTATAATGAATGATTAAGAAAACATGTTCAATAAACTTCCAGTGATAGAATAGACAAGAGGAGAACAATTCTGCTCAAAATCAGCACTTGTTCATGAAAATCAGACATTCATAAGAAGTTATATTCTGTCCTAAATACATAGATGTACCTCTCGTTGGCATTTTGGGGGAAAAGGGAAGTGGAAGGAGAATGGAAAGAAGATAGCAAGAGATTAAATCATCACTGTGACTGGTTCAGTCAAAGGCCCTGTTCAGCATACAGCTGAACTGTGTAAACCAGTCATGTATATTTATTTGGGAAAGAAAGCTTAACTCTGTTAAATTGTCTTCAAAAAGTTATTAGAAATGGAGTTGGAGAACTTAGACATGGATGGAAATAATTTATGTGAACAAAATCACCTGTCTTAAAGTAAGATAGAAAACCAGAATAGCATTGGGAAGGTAGACAAGCCCATTCATATTTTCTATACCACACTGGAGTTAAAACACAGCAAATGTCAAGGCAATGGAAAAAAAAAATAGTGCCAAAACAAAAGAAAAAACACCAGAAAACCCACACATCAAAAAAAACCCTGCAAATGGGCACACCACCATCACCACCTACAGCCATGCTCCCCCCCTCCAAAAAAAAAGCCCCAAAAAAGATAGAGATGCCTAAAAAATAACATGCTTATCTCAAGTCACCCTGATTAAAGATCTGTGGAAGCTTTTGTGTTGCGAAATAATAGGAAAGATACGATCTGAAGAACAGCATTAACAGTCCAAATCTTGGTATCATTACTGCCAAAAAGCCACACACAAAAACCCCCCAACCTCACTTCATTGCTTCATGATGCCTTCAAGTATTCAGCCACAAAATAAAGTGTATCAGTGCAGGGGATGCTTATACAGAAATTAAATTTCTACAATCAATAGAAAGCATGATGTGTCTTGGCAGGAAACAACCCTCAGTTATTGTGAGAATTTCTTTTGAAAGTGGATTTCTCTAATGCATAGCTCTCTCCAGAAAGTTTTTGAAGTAGACAGCCAAGGCTACTGCTGGATATTGGACTCAATAAATTACTTCTACAGTCTACTTAAGAAGTTCTTCAATTTCTGCTAACTGTGTTGAGTCGTAATGAAAACAGTCTTCGTCTAGATGCTAAAATACTTGGCAAGGGATTTAAGACGCAGAAGAGGAAAGTTGTAATCTGAGATTTATTTTAGAATGGAACCAACATAAGATAAGGGAATCTGTCAGCCTTCCTCTACAAAAGAGAGCCTAGACACAGGCAAATGTGTGGGCATGGCCTTAACATCAGAAATTAATGCCTAATATCCTCTTCTGCAGTCTGTACACACCTCTTTACTGCTCCAATGCCTGTATCTTTTGGAAGGTAAATGCCAAATGATCACAGCTTGGATTTTAAGAGGGCAGAAGAAATTTTTAAACAGGTAGATGTTTGAAAGCATTTTTTTTTTCTTTCAAATGAAATGTAATTTGTCAAAAATGGTTCTGTTACTTGAAGATACTCTGGCATTGTAAGATAAAGCCTTAATAAGCTCTCTGATCTGGTAAAACTCCACTGAACTCAACGATGTTACACTGTTACCACCTTCAGAAGAATCAAATCTAGCTGTGGTGTAATGCAGTTTAAAAACATACGTTGCAAATTCTAAAGCAGCTGACTGTAAATGCCCCATTACTTGTACAGAGCCACAGTAAACGTATACAGTTTAACTCCAGATTGGTTCTGACACTTTGACTGTACTGGTAGCAGGGACATTTCTCAGATGGATAACAGGGCACCTGGGCTGGGACAGCGGGAGGCAGCACGGACTGCTCCGGCGGGCTCCTTCGCACAGGAGAGGCTGCAAGGCTTCTCTCGTCTCTCTCCGCATTTTTTGGCATACCTGCAGCTCATCTCTAGAGGCCCCAGGGCCGGCGGCTACCCTCGGTCGCCGCGGCGGGCAGGGGCGCGGTGACGATGCCAGCACCAGCACTTACTGGTCCTGGTCCTGCCGGGAGCACGGGGAGCAGAGGGAGGGCAGGGCGGGTCGCGGGTGTCTCACCTGTCGATACTGATCACGCAGAGGGTCATGATAGAGGCAGTGCAGCACATGACATCCATGGCAATGAAGACGTTGCAAAAGAGGCGTCCGAAGATCCACTCGCCACCGATAAGGTCGGTCACACTGACGAAGGGCATGACAGCCAGGGCCACCGAGAGGTCGGCCAGGGCCAGCGAGACTATAAGATAGTTGGAGGGCTGCCGGAGTTTCTTCACGAAGCAAACGGAGATGACCACCAGGCAGTTGCCGGCGATGGTCAGCAGGGTGATGAGGGAGAGGACGGCTCCGATAACAACTTTCTCCACGTTTCCATAGCTAAGTATCTGCTCCCCGCACTGGGAGTCGTTGGCTGGAAGGGGACTCGCCGTGGGCAAAGCCGACGCGGGCGGCGACGGGCCGAGCTTCGCCAGGCTGCGCGGCGGCCAGGAGCCGGCGATCATCCTGCCGCCGCTCAGCGCCCGGGGGTCCTCCAGGACCGAGGGCCGGAGGTTACCGTAGAGGTGACTGCCGTTGAGGGCGAGGACCATGTTGGCGCGAGCTGTCCATGAAGCCCGACCGACCGCTCGCCTGCCTCCCCGCCTGTCGGGATGCGCGGGCTCCTCCTTGGACACCCGGCGTCGCTCGCCCCCTCGCAGCCGGCTCTGGGGCCCAGCCTTCAACTTCCCCCGGAGCAGCCGGGCTCGCCCACGGCGCTCCCCGGGCGGGCGGGCGGTGGGCACGGCGTCATGGCCCCCTGCCCGCCAGGAGAGGGACGGGCGGGAGATGGTCCCTCCCTGCCCAGCGCCCGCTCCCACCCACGGCTGCTTTCCTCCGCCGGTGGCGGGAGACGCGGTGGGAGCTGCTCCACCCCTCCCGCTGCCTCCTCCCGGCAGGTTGGGGGAGCGCCCTTTCACCACAGCCCCTTTGCGCTGCCGCTGCCTTCTCCGGCCACGGTTCCGCTGCTGCTGCCGCCCCAAGCAGGGCTGGCTGCGGAATCCCCTCTACGTGTATATACGTATGCATATATATATGTATGTAGTACACGAGAAGCTGCGAGCCAGTGGACGCGCCTCGAGCAGAAGCGACCGCAGACTGAGGTGCTCCGGTCGGAGACCGTTGGCAGTCCCCCGGCGTGCTTACTCCGATGCAGCCGTGCGCCTGGATCAGAAGTGCCGCTGCCTCCGCTGTCGAAATGTACAGGGGTCCCACTGGACCTCGGCTGCTGCTGAGAGAGCTGCTAATGGCTGCTTTTGTAAGATCTACTCCAGTAATATGGTCATCTCTGAAGTATTTAATTGTATCCGCAAGCTTTATAGGTCCTCCTTTCTACTAAATTTATGTGAATCCCACTACCTATATTTTCTCTGTTCCTAATCTTTATATAGTATTATTTTCAATTTATTCACCATTCCATGTGTAATCCTTTATGCGAAGGTAAAAACAACAACAAAATCACATTGCTTTGAATTAGATGCTCTTCCTGCAGATCCCTTGCTCTCTTGGACACTAGCCTATTTCTGGGACTCATCAGCTTTCTCCATTCTTTGAGTCACATGCATGACTCCAAGTGGGGTGAAAACTGAGTTGTCAGCTTTGCGATGCCAGCAGAAAATTACACCTCTTGGTATAGTAACATGCGAGACAGTAAGGATTAAAAACAGGAAACACCTGCTCCTCTATGTCTCCTTGAATTTCCAACAAGAGACAGTAGGCAGATTAACTAGAGAAATAGAAGAAATGAAAGGAGGACCAGATGGACCAGTAGCAACATCAGTGACATCTGAATAAGGGGAAATCTTGCAGACAGCAACACCATTAGCAAGTTTTGTTTACATATGTGTCAGGCAGGGGGAAGAATCGCTTGTGCATCTCAGCAGTAGGAGATGCTGCAGTATGAGACATCATACAGACATTAAAATCTGATTTGAAGAAAGACCTAAAAAGGATCCGGAGATCGGGGGGGAAGAACACACACACACCAACAAATCCCTAAAAACCAAAAAACACAAACCCCAAACAACCCCAAAGCCAAACAATCCACCAAAACTCAGCTGACACTCATAGGCATGACTGAAAAGCAAATTGATGGCAGTTGAGGTTTCTGCACATGGCTCACAGAATTTCTTAGCTTTGTTGAAGTGTTCTACTCTGTCAGCGTCACCTACTCTTGAAAACAGGTTTTCCACCATACATGACTCTGCATTGGGACTGAGTGTTTGGTATAAAATGTGCCTGACGCAATCTGAGTGATCAGAAATGCAGCCATAAGAGAGCAGGGTTTGGGAGTTCAGTTGCTTGTTTTCACTTTCATCCCAACATCTTTATTTGATAAATATAATAAAATAAGTAAGTTTCACATGACAAGGATGAGATCTTGTTGGGCAGCCCTTCACCATTATCAAGCTGAAAGTGTTTTCCTATTCAGTCACGTATTTTTCTACACTTGGCTAGTTGCCTCACTACGCCCACTCACAATAAATACTTACCCTGTTTAACCACAAAGAATGTGTTCATGAGCCTTGAGCTTCAGGTGGCTTGTTCCTCTAGGGCAATAAAAGCAAGTCCTTTTGTCTCTCCTCCCCAACTAAGCAAATATTAGGAAGAAAAATATCTTTAGAAATGTCAAGGGTAACTCAAAGTAAGTTGAAGCATTAAGGAAAATGCAGAGAGGAGACTATTTCCTCATCGTGTGAATACCTTTTTTTGTTTGGTTGTTTTTTTCTTACAAATAGTGTCTGAAGTACAGCTATAGAGATAGGAACTGGGAAAGTTTGTTCAAAATCAATTCATATCTTAAAAGCTGATAATATTGTACAGTTTAGTATCTACTGTGAAAGCAATTCTTTAGTTGCTTAAAATGTCACTAAGGCAGAGCAAATTATAATATGGTGCCTCCTGCAAATGTGTTGACATAGTTCATTGAATCAGTCGCTCTTCCTGACAGCTTTCAATACATTTCTGGAATATGACTCCCTAAGTGTATCCAGTGGATGATATGCTGGATCATTTGCACATTACTCTTCTCCATTCCAACGTGAAAGAAGGATTTTAGCTTCATCTTTTGTTCTCTACCTTAAATTCTAACAGAGTTCATTAGGAGTTAATCACTTGGTTTTCTTCCTTCTCAAAGGTCCTGTGTCACCATTATTTTTATTTACTCTCATAATCTTTTTTTTTTTTGAAGAGACAAACCAATTAAAATCAATTTATATACTGTTATAGAAAGGGAGTTACATACTATTACAGAGAAAATGGGAAACTTCAGCAAGATCAGCAAGGTCTTGTAGAAGAAAAATTAGGGAGGGAAAAGCCCATTTAGAACTTAGGCTGGCTACAGCTGTCAAGGACAATAAAAAATGTTCCTACAAATATATCAATGGCAAGAGAAAGGTCAAGAACAACCTCCAGTCCTTATTAGATAGAGAGGGGAACATAGTGACAAAGGATGAGGAAAAGGCAGAGGTGCTTAACACCTTCTTTGCCTCAGTCTTCAATAGTGGGACAGGTTGTCTCCAGGACAACTGGCCTCCTGAGCTGGCAGGTGGAGCCAGGGACCAGTATAGTCCCCCTCTAATCCATGAGGAC
>WAAF01002142.1:0-51145 GCA_013400475.1 Tricholaema leucomelas | reverse complement strand
TGGACTCAATTCCCTGGTCCAGATCATGAATGAAGATGAACAGCACTGGGCCCAGCACTAATCCCTGGGACACACCACTAGTGACAGCTGCCAACTGGATCTGGCACCATTCACCACCACTCTCTGGACCCATCCCTCCAGCCAGTACTTGACCCATATCAGAGTGAATCTGTCCAAGCCACGAGCTACTAGCTTTGCCAGGAAATCCATCCAGCCAATTCCTTATCCAGCAGTGCTCCACACATCCAGTCTGTGTTTTTCCAGTTTGGTGACCAGAACGTCCTTTGAGACAGAGTGGAATGCCTTACTCAGGTCCAGGTAGATGATGTCAGTTGCCCTTCCCTTGTCCACTGTTGCTGTGACTTCATCAGAAGAAGCCACCAAATTTGTCATGCACGATTTGCTCTTGGTGAAGCCATTGCTGATTACCACCAATCACCTCTGCTTTGTTTTCCGTTTGCCTCAGCAGAGCCTTCAGGAGGATCTGCTTCATGCTCTTGCCAGGTACAGAGGTAAGACTGACTGGTTTGTAGTTCCTGGGGTTATTATCTAATGAATTAACTTTCCTAAGTTAAGAGAATCAGCAGTTGCATAATATATTATAAACAAAGTAAACCTAACAGCTTCATAAAGTGAAAACTAAGGCAAGGATGTTAAATATCTACTTATTTACACTGCAGCCACCTTCATGCCCAGGAGTATTGATGTCAAAATGAGTGCCAAACAACTTGTTTTCAGTCTCCATTATAGTGTCCTTGGCTTCCTTGTCATTCAGTTTGCCCCTTTTATAGCAAGAAGCTATGCTGATGGCTCAGGAGACAAACTGAACCTGCACGGGCCAGCAGCCAGCCTAAGTTAATGGTAAACAACAACCACAGCAGTCCCTAAGAAACTTTGACTGTACTTGACGTAATCTGGACTTCAGCTGTATGAAACCCGAGCCTTTCATCTGCTGCTCGGTAAGTTCAGAGGGCAGGTGTTTAACCAGAAGGACTTTTGTTATCGAAGAAATACCAGGAGAAGATTTCAGACTTCACGGTGTTCTGGGTTAGCCTTCAGTTTTGAAGGAGAATCCCTAAAAATATAAATTTAAAATGAAATCTTACCTATAAAACTAAAATATCCCTGAAAGCTGACAAATAGATCTGAGGATGGAAAGCTGGGGCTGCATTCTTTCTTGTCTTGAGTCAGCTTTTCCGGGGTAAAGATATTGGTTCTTGTTTGTAAATCCTCCATGGGTGGTTCAGAGGTGCCTTTCCCTACTCCTAGGCATTACTCAGTGGCTCTGACCTCTCATTAGGAAATCTGGCTACAAAGCTTAAAGAGCTGACTGGTAGTGCTTTCTGATTTACAGCTTATCCACATTAACAGTGCTTTGGGTAGGCAGGGTCATAGCAGAAGAAAAGGAGCACTGCCATTCAGCCTCTGGGAGAAAACTGAGTTTTTTAGCACTGATTTTATGTGTCAGATTAGCAAGATTTAAAGCAATGTCATTACCAAAAGTGACCTGGAATGGTGATTCTTTGAAATGAGGTTTTACCGTTGCCTTGAGTTGGATGAAAATTATTATACAGAAGAGCTGTTAAGGAAGATGGAGCATTTGCCACTGAAGCTGTTTAGTGGGAGTAAGATTTCTGCCCCATTAGCCTCTCCTATAGCAAGACATGGATTTCATTGCTGTGCTTGTGCAGTATCAGTGAAGCATCACTAATACTTTTAAGACATTCAGAAGGAAATATATCCTATTATTTACATTAGAACTACCATTGAGCTCTGAGAACCAAATACACGGAGTATGTGGTCCAGAGTAAGTGATGATGAACAGATTCTTAAATTCTAGGCTTGAATGTTTCCCCTAGATCTGAAGGTAAATGCATCTGGACACAGATTAGAGATCTATAAGTAGAAAATGGTGTGGAACAAGGAGAATCATCTCTAAAATGTTGTCTCTTTTTGTCATAACTAGTGGGAAAGAAGGCTGCAACAGTTTCTACAGTTTCTGGATCAACTAACAGCCAGTGCTAAAGTGTCTGTACCACCTTCTCCAGACAGATGCAAGTTTATACGAAGCTATTGAAACTGCTGAGAGGTAGCTTTATTAGTGAGAGATTTAGTGCAGTAGTACTATGAAACTTCTGGCAGGCTTGGAGATGGGAGAAACAGCTTCAGCTTTGTCTCCTAAAGCTAACTTTTCCCACTTACCTTCTGGGCAGTAGACTGACCTATATCCTTATGTTGTACATCTGAAAAGTGTATCAGCTGGCATATATATCCTGAGTTTCTCTGGGAATCTCTCTTGACCTTTCCTCTTTCAGAAGTTTTCCTTGTTCCCCTGAATTGTTTGCAATTTGAGAATGTGAGGTGCATTAAGAAGGTTGTGACCAGCACGTTGAGGGAGGTTCTCCTCCCCCTCTGCATGGCTTTAATGAGTCTGCATCTGGAGTATTGTGTCTAGTGCTGGGCTCCCTAGTTTGAGAAAGAACTGCGGGAGAGCATCTAGTGAAGCCTAAAAAGATGCTGAGCAGACTCTAGAATCTATTTGATGAGGAAAAGCCGAGAGACCTGCAGCTGTTTAGCCTGGAGAAAGGAAGTTAAAGGGAATCCTCTCAATGCTAGTCAATATATAAAGAGTGGGTATGAAGACAATAGGGCCAGACTCTTTTCAGTGGTGTCCAGTGACAGGACAAGGGGCACAAACTAGAACACAGAAAGTTTCACCCAAACATAAGGAAAACCTTCTTTCCTGAGAGGATGTTAGAGCATTGGACTAGGCTGCCCAGAAAGGCTGTGGAGTCTCCTTCTCTAGAGAGATTCCAAACCTGTCTGGATGCCGTCTTGGGTCATCCTGCTCTAGAAGCTGAGGGAGAGGGGAGATGTTGATTAAGTGATCTCTAGAAGTCCCTTCCAGCCTCTACCATTCCATAATTCTGTAACTTTGTTGAAGTTACGTCTTTAGAATTCTAAATTGTTGCTATAAACAAACCCTAGGGGAAAGAACACTCGGTGTTTGGAAGGGCTGTTTTTGCATCCTTGCATTAAATTTAAAAAGAAAGATAAATGCAGAATAAAGTCTGTGAGATACAGGACAAAACTAAAACCAAAGACAGCTTTCTCTGAGAATATACACTACACTTAACAGTGTGATAAGCAGGCCAAGATCATGGCAAACTTTTAGCCACTGTTTAGCAAACAGTTTTAGCCAGTACTTGAGCCTTAAGCTTACATTGTGATTTGCACTCTCTATCAGTGACTTTCACAGAATCACAGAGCTAACTAGGTTGGAAAAGACCTTTGAGATCGAGCTCAACCTGTCACTTAACTCTTCTAATTAACTGAACCACTGAGTGCCTCATACAGCCTCCTCTTAAACACATCCAGGGATGGTGATTCCACCACCTTGCCGGTGGAGCGCTTGGGATAAAATGACTCTTTGTTCACCAATGTGGTTAGGTGTTCATTCTCCGCTTTATTTCCGTGATGCAGTGACTCCTATGCTTTCTTAGAAGAAGCGTGCACAACTAAGATTGGTACATGTGGAGGGTACAGGGTTACATGTCAGGCATGCATAGGTTGACTTAACCATAACAATCTGAGGGTCAACCTCTGGGACTGGCTATCCCAGCCCCCTGGAGCTGGCTAGCTCTGCCCACTGCAGGTGTGCGTGGGGTGCTCACTGTTTACAGCCTGGCCTCCTGAGCCAAGGCAACCCAAGGATACTTCCCAGCACAAGTTGTTCATGTTTATCAACTCGTGCCCTCTGCTAGCAAGAAATTCATCTACACCACCTTCCCGGACAGCCCATTCCAATGGACAATCACTCTTTCCATGAAGAACTTCTTCCTGATGTCCAGCCTAAACCTGCCCTGGTGCAGTTTGATACTGTGTTCTCTTGTTCTGTCACTGGGAGAAGAGACCAACACCATCTGGCTACAACCTCCTTTCAGGTAGTTGCAGAGAGCAATAAAGGTCTCCCCTGAGCCTCCTGTTCTCCAGGTTGCACATCCCCAGCTCACTCAGCCGCTCCTCATAGGGCTGTGCTCCAGGCCCCTCACCAGCTTCGTTGCCCTTCTCTGGACACATTCCAGCACCTCAACATCTTCCTTAAATGGAGGGGCTCAGAACTGGACACAGTACTCAAGGTGTGGCTTAACCAGTGCTTCTGGTGACTTCTCTGGTCTTGCTGGCCAAACCATTCCTGATACAGGCCAGGATGCCATTGGCCTTCTGTCCTGGTAGGGCATAAATCTTGCCAGATCAGTTTAACCCCTGCTCTCCTCCTCACTACTGTGGCTCCAGGAATGGAGTTGAATGAGCAAACAATGGAGGGTTTGGCCCCAATAAAGCCTTGAGGGCCAGAGGCTTAGCACCACATGTCAGGTGTCTTGTGCTGCCCTCACCGTGCCTGTGTGGTCACATGTGACATGAAGCTTTGAATTCATTGGCCAGAACAAAGGTGCCTGTGCCTATTGGCCAGTTTCATTTTCAAAGTGATGCATTTAATGGGGGCTGATTTAAAAACTGCCTTTCTGCACTGACCCTCCGCCGGCAGCAGCACCCCATCTGCGGCTCCTTAGCCGGGAATCACGGCGGCCGCGTGTTTGCAGCTAGCACTAGCAGCTCAGCAGCTGCAACTCAGTTCTTCTCTCCCTTCCTCTGCCTGGAATATTTTGTATTTTACCCCAGGATCATTATCATGAGCTTTGGAAGTGTCTTTGTACAGGAGACTTACTCAAGGACCAAAGCGGTGTGAGTACATCTGCTGGAGTTAATGCTAAGGCTCCATAAGCATAGTTAGAACTTGTCTGGTTTTGCCTTCCTGTTTTTCCAAACTCTGATTGTTTAAGCCGTTTAATTCCATGTTTATAAGTACTCTTTGTGCAGCTACTCCCTGTTGACTGAAAATCCAAAGAATCTCAGGAAATTGCTCAGAATTTTTGAATATTACTAATAAAAAATAATATTCATATAGAAAATAATATTCATAATTTATAACCGATTATTAATTTCCACCACACCTCCTTGGCCACCTGGGCACACTGCTGGCTCATGTTTGGTCAGCTGTTGACCAGTAGTCCCAAGTGTCTCTCTGCCTGACTGCTCTCCAGCCATTCTGTCCCCAGCCTGTAGTGCTGCAAGAGGTTGTTGCAGAACACAGTGCTTGGACTTGTCAAAACTCCTGGCACTGGACTGTGCCCAAGTGTTCAGCCTGTCCAGGTCCTGCTGCAGATCCCTCTTGCCTTCTAACAGATCAACACTGTTCCCAACTTGGTGTCATCTACAAACTGGGCCCAGCACTGATCCCTGGGGCACACCACTTGTGACTGGCTGCCAACTGGACATGGCTCCATGCACCACCACTCTCTGGGCCTGGCCATCCAGACAGTTCTTAACCCAGCACAGAGTGCCCCTTTCCAAGCCAAGGGTTGCCAGCTTGGCCAGAAGTTTGCTACGGCATACAGTGTCAAAGACCTTGCTGAAGTCCAGGTAGATGACATCTGCATACTACATACTTTACAAAGTACCTCACAAATGCAGGGAAGTGTTATTCCTATTTTCCACCTGAGTAAGCTGATGCAGAGTTGAAGGCTGAGGTTTTTCAAACTAGAGTGTCCAATAACAAATCTCTTGTGGGAGACGTAGATGCTTAACATTTCGGGATTGCTTCAAATGATATTCAAGCCAAAATATGCTAACTTGCTTGAGCATCGCAGTGAGTCTTTACCTTGGTGCTTCATAAACACAAAGTATTGTCATTATTGTGCTACAAAAGCCTCTCTATCCCACCAGACTTAAAAACTCAGTAAAATATAAGGAAAATCACCTGATAGTGGTTAAAACAATACTTTCTGACCAGAATAGCTGAACGTGCCATTGATTTAATGATCCTTGGCAGTGACTGTTTAGCTGGATTTACAGGAAGCTTCACATGACATTTCATTAGTATAACAGTGAATTAACTTTATAGTGGTGTAGTGCTTAATCCAATTTAGGCTTGGTATTATTAATGATGCTACTAGGGAAATAGTTTCTAAGGCAATTAAACACTGGTATGTAATGTTGCCAAGCATCGCTACTGATATCCGATGGCATCACGAAATAACACATTTTAAAGGGGAATTGAAAATGGAAAGATAGCACTTCCTGGTGATTCAATCCTTTGCACTTGGAAGGCTACCAAGACACACAAAAATCCATTCTAGAAGATCAATTTTTGAGGGAACATTAGTAAATACTTTCATCCTTCTACTTGCTAACAGCTTGAGCCACATGCAGAGCATGTGTTAACTTTAGTAAATGTTGCTTTGTTTAAAAACGAGGGGAGGAAAATACTCCTGACTCTAGAGACAAAAATAGTGGCAGATTAGGGCAAATCAAAGCTATACAAACTTTACATTGTTAAGTATCAGAACATCTATCCTCAAGCTTATGCTGGACTTGATGATCTATGAGGTCTCTTCCAACCCTGATGATACTGTGATACTGTGAATTATTGCAGACTCACAGTTTTGGGGTAATGACTGCATACCTTTAGATATTTGAAGTCCAAATTTGATTAAATGCAGGGAGGAAAAAAAGGTCAATCAGCAGGTGGTGAGGAGGGTGTAACTGACTCATGAGAAATACCTTGCAAGAAGGTAAGAAGCAACTGTTTGTGACTGTACATCCTTTTTCACAAGTGTAAGCCAATAGTAAGGATGTGGTCCCACTTCAGCCAGTAGAGTTCACTGCCTGTAGTAAGAAGAGTTGAATGGGTGATGATTTCAGCTGCAATACTAAACAGTGAACTTCAGTATCTGAGGACACTGACACTATCTATCACTTTTTCACAATGATTATACCTCAAATCATTTGGGTTGGACCATAGTTAGGACCAAGAACTTGTTTAAGCACCCCATCTGAATCAAGAACTGAAGGTCATAGTTTGAGCTCCAGCTATCTCATTGCTTTTTTCCAACCTGATTCAACAATATGACTGTCTTAACTCAACCCACTGGACAGACAGGGATCTAAAGCATCACCAGCTTCTCAAGTAACATGGGTCTATAGTCTTAATTTTCCCTGGTTTTCTCTCCCTTTTCTCCATGCAGATAATTCTGTAAATCTCTTTCAGGCTTGGAAGTAAATAGTGACTTCAGACTCCAGGAGAACATCTTGGGAATAAAAAATTGACATCTTTACTTGTATCCAGCCTAAAGCTCATTGAAACTGATTAAAACCTGACTGAAATTCTTGAGATTAGGAATGGGACCAGGTGTTACTTTTGGGGGATATTTTTTTGTGTTGCCATGGAGTGTTCTGATTTTGTGCAGTTTTGTTTACTTATTTATTTTTAATAATTCTATCATTGGTTTGTGTGAGGTAAAACAGGACATGAAACTCCAGGCTCCCTTTGATCAAAATACCTCCTTGCAACAATTGTGACTTTGCCTAATGTAGAACAGCACCACTAATTACTAATAACAACAAGGAACAGTGAATTGAACTAAGTGAAGTGACAGGGGTGTTTCAAGAAGTTGTAAAATTTCCATTTCCAGATATCCTTGTGTTAATACCCTGTGACCAATAACCCATATCATCATAGACAAAATTTTTATTAAACTCTAATTTATGAGGTGGTCTGCATTGTGTGGTGGGACCTAAGAGATCCTACATTTGTATTCTGTTGCTGTTCAGCATAGAAAGCAGTCCTGAGAAGAAGGAGATGAGGGCTCTTGGCTCATGCTCAGCATGAGCTGTCAATGTGGACTTGCAGCATAGAAATCCAAGTACTGGGCTGCATCAAAAGACATGTGGCCAGCAGCCTAAGGGAGGCTTTACTCCATTCACATGAGACCCCACCTGGAGTACTGTGTCCAGCTGTGGAACACCCAACACAAGAAGGACATGGAGCTGTTAGAGTGTGTGGAGAGGAGGCCCACAAAAATTATCAGAGGTCTGGAGCACCTCTCCTAGGAAGCCAGTATGAGAGAGTTGGGGTCATTCAGCCTGAAGAGAAGGATCCAAGAAGGCTTTATAACAGCCTTTCAGTAACTGAAGGAGGCCTCCAAGACATCTGGAGAGGGACTTGTTACAAAGGTGTGGAACAAGGATTAATGGTTTCAAATTGGAAGAAGTTTGATTTTGACTAGACATCAGGAAGAAATTCCTCCCCATGTGGATAGCAAGGCACTGGAACAGTGTGCCCAGAGAAGTTGTAGCAGCTCCAAGCCTGAAAGAATTAAAAGCCAGGTTGGATGTGACTTTGATCAACATGGTCTAGTAGGAGGTGTCCCTGCCAAATGTAAAGTCTTTCAGACTGGAGAGACCTTGCTGCACAAATTGTTCTGAGTGTTGGAGGATGTTTTAGTGCACATTTGTCCTGTTCTTTACAATTGCATTGGTATCTATTGTGTTTTGGGATGATCCAATCTGTCTGCTCACATGGTTTGTAAGTTTTTATGAGGTAGCTAGACTGAAGAGGGAGAATGTGTGAAATATATTTAGGCCAACATGAATTGAACTTGCTGCTGGAGACTAACGAAACTAATAATTCTTCTCATTCCCAGTTCAATGGCTCTCCAGGAGTTGGTGCAGACTTTGCTCACTCTTGTTCTGTACACTATTGTGTAGGCAGATATGAAGCACAGTGAATGAGAGATGGTTGTTGTCTGTGTGCACTTGCACTAATGCAATTGATGACATAAGCTTTAGACCTTAACAGTGAAGACCTGGAGAGATTGAGTGAGGTACTTGGAAGTGGAATTTCTGCTCATGAGGTAATATTAAAAGAGTATAATTGTGTACAAACTCTCAAGTAAGGGATTCTGGGAGAGTCTACTTACACTTTGGACACTCCAGACAATCTCTTCTTCCCCCAGTGTACAAAGTGTGATAATGTGGAGTTTGTTGTGAAGGTGCTTCTTTGGGGAAAGAATAAGGCCAAACAAACCCTTATTACCAACAGCATCTTAAGATCTCATAAGGGATGTTAAACTTCCCCCATCATAAATTAAGGCCGGGGGCAGCCTTCTGCAGAAAGGGGCAGAATTTTGCTGTCTAATGCTCCTTTCCTCAGATGATCAAAATTCTACACATCGGAGAGTTAACCTTAAGAGTGATTGCAATTCCATAATGAGTTCTGTAAAACAGCTTGCTTCTCTTTGGAAACACTGCTTTTATCAGCCTGAAAGTTGTCATAAAACGAATTGAATCCTTGAGTGAGGTTAGATAAATAGCGTGTTAACAGTGGTCAATTAATGTATCAGTGCAGCACAATAAATATGTTGTCTGATTTCATATCAAAGAAACACTGTTCCCTTTCTTTGTGAAATGCTTTCCTTCTTTCAAAGTCAGAATTTTTGTACTGAAGCATTGGCTGCCATGCTGAACCCAAACTGTACTTTTACACCCCACTTACATATGTTGACATCACTGGACGTATATGGGACATATCCAAGGAGTTGGACTCAGCAAATTACCCTCTTGTAAGTTTATTTCACAGGTACACTAATGCTGCTGCACTTTTCCCAGAGAGGTCTGTGGTCTGTAGTTGATTTAAGGGTGGGAAATTGTTGCAGCCTGTTGCCAGTTTGGCCACAAAATTTATGAATCTGAAATCCCTGAACAGTTACCGAATCCTAGAAACTACAGATGGAAAGGGACTGTGAAGTATTATTCAGAGACACGTGCCAAAGCAGGATTATATTGTGTAGTTAACTCTCTGATGTTTTGTCCAGACATATTTTGAAAAGCTGTTAGATGATGCTCAGTCAATGCTGGGGACTATTGTATTCCATGTCACTTAACAGTATGCTTCTTAAGGCCAATGGAAAGAAAACGTGCATTCACCTCACACATTTTTCATATGGGTGAGCCATTTTTCCTTGCTCTCCAGGAAAAGATAAGCCCTATTTAGTACTGACAAACTTCTCTCAGGCATCTGTTGTTGGATGTGGAAGTGGAATGATATTTGAAACTGAAAGCCTTGGAATCTATTAACACTCAAATAGTCATTTTCCTGGAGTATTTTAAAGCTTGTATTTCAGATTCTAGGACTGTGAGGAGCTAACCCTTTCTCTTTCATAATATCTTGGAGACTTAAGAACTAGGAGCTCACAGAAAATGCACAGAAAAGAGGAGAGAGAGAAAAGAGAGAGTGATCTGAGCTACCTCATCCTCCACATCCTTTTCCTGGGTGGCAGAAGTGGAAGCAGTACAGTAGTTAGGATGTCATTTGTGAGTAGGAATAAAAATTCAGAGGAATACTCTTGCAGCTGTAACTCTGTTTGAATCTCACCTACATCTGTAGGTTTTGTTTGCCTAAATGGTAACTTGGATTTCATGTTCTCTGTTATTGACGGTTTTGAAGTTGATAGAGTCAAATTCTGCAGCTTACTTTTGGTACGAAGACCAAGAACGTCCTTCACCTAGAGAATATTTTTTCCCTACCACCAAAAGTGAAGCTGCAACTTTTTTGTTCTGAAAGATGTGCATTCCTTTTCTTTTCTGCTGGATTATTCACAAAAACATTCAAGGTCTGATTTTCAACCTTGTGACTGAGTTTCAGACTTCAGCCTGTCTCGTTACAATAGAAATCAGCAGGTAAAATATTTTGCAAAGTAGCAGAAAGACCTTTTTGATTCTCTCAATTTCTGAAACCAAATGTCAGTGTTCAAATGCTGATCTTTTTCATATGCCAGATTGCTATAAGCTTCTGTTTTGCATGAGTTGTTTAGTCTCTCCAGCCATTCAGTTAGCACAGAAAGTGCTAGAAGATGCAGGTGCTGTACATGGAATGTGTAAATGAGTATGAAATTCAGTCTTAACTCATTCCATTGTGTTCTGCTAGATTTTAGTTGGCTAAATGTATACACATAGCTGAACTCAAATATTTAATCAAGTAACATAAGTAAGGTCACCATTCCACAAAATAAGAATCATATTTCTGCATTGGTCCATGGAATACCTGAATTACTGATTTATGTGGTTTCAACTAGACTTGCCCTATGTCAGACACTTTTATTGAATCAACTGGTATTTCAGTGCCACTGTGCCCTTTTTAAGGAAACTTCAGTTTGTGAACATCTCAGTGGATGAGAAAGTGTCATGGAATAATGTGTAGTGGAAAGGCATAGTGGGAAAATGCAAGACTAGGAGACACAGAGCTGTTTAGTCTTCAGAAGAGAAGGCTGAAAGGAGATCTTATTCATGTCTATAAATATCTGAGAGGTGGGTGTCAAGATAAAATGCCAGTTTCTTTTTGATAGTGCTCAGTGGTGGGACACGGAACATCACATACAAGACAGAACACAGGAGGCTCCACCTCAACATGAGGAGAAACTTCTTTACAATGAGGGTGATGGAGCATTGGAACAGGCTGCTCAGAAAGATTGTGAATCTCCTTCTCTGGATACTTTCAAAACCCACCTGGATGCATTCCTGTGTGGCCTACCCTAGGCGATCCTGCTTTGGTGTGGAGGGGGTTGAACTGGATGATCTCTGGAGTCCCTTCCAGTCCCTAATATTCTGTGATTCTGTGAATGCATGTACATCTTTGTGCTATGTAGGACTGCATAAAAATCCAAGATGAGGAGATGTGGCACACAATTTCAGGTGCTTCTTGCAGTAAGAGCATCATTTCCTCATGCTCATTTTGTCTTTTAATGTCTCTGTTGGGTATTCAAAAGCGGACCCCAAAATATCTGTGCAGGAGCCTGTTCCTTTAAGATTCGCAGAATTGGTTATATTGTTCCATGTTTGAGAACTGTCTCAAATATTTCCTAAAACTTTGTGGAAGAGGAAGAGATGGCTCTAGGGAGCCACTAAGGAAAGGGAAATTTAAAGTCGTTGGATTTTTTCGAGGACCTCAGGACAGGAAATGTTGCAGAATAGTTACTGTACTCTTTTGATTTACTCAGGCTCTTTTCCAATTGAGATCGACTTAAGAGGGATTAAGGTCATGATTAAGATCTTGCATGTTGCTCTTACAAAGAGGTTAATACATAGTCCTTTGGGAAAACTAGAGAAGGACAAGCAAACCTGAACTCCTGAGTTAAGTGAACACTTGAGAACAGTGAGCCTAAGGAGAGGAGAACTGGTAGATGTTTTTACCGTTTAGTGAAGTAGTGAAGTGGTCAGGAGCAGGAAGAGCAGGAGAGCCTAGCCAAGTACACTAATGGGGAACACCTAATTCAGCAGTTCCGTTCACCTCGAGAAATCTCAGGACACGGAAGAGAGAAAAGATATAATGAAAATGACTCGCAATAATTTACAGGATAGATGGATTTTGCTTTACAGTCTCTAGGGTGTCTGTCATGACCCAGGAGCCAAGGCACAAGAAGATTGTGTGCATGTAGAATAATTCCAGGATATAATGTGGCCTGAGGCAGCATTTATTCTTGTGAATGCATTCCAAATATACTCTCCCTGAGTAGGGAAGGGACGATGTAAGTACATATAGAGCTTCGTCATGTAAAAGCAGTTTGTTGTCTTAAACTTCAGTTTCTTGCCAGCCAATTTAAACTTCAGCAAGTTCAGAAAGTAAACCTCAGAGGCTAAATTCCCACCAATATCTCCATAGTATGGGATCATCTTACCCTTTGCATGGAGTTAGACGTAAAAGAGGAGTTATATTTTGTAGGCCTGCTAGAGCCTTTTCTTCAGTTTAGAGAGGAGAAACTCTCAAGTGATAACAGCATCCTTTTACATCTCATGTATCTGCTCTCTTTTCAAGAAGCAGGAACTAAGTAGCCTAACTGTGAACATACACAGTCCATATAGGTTCTGAGATCACCTAAACCAATGAATTTTGGTGCTTAAGCATCAGGCCCAGTGAACAGTGTGGAGAGAGAGGAGTTTCAGAAACACACTGGTTTGCTCCTATGCCCTTTTAACAATGCTTGCTAAATGCACTGAGCTCTCTGAAAATACCATTGAATATGCTAATTGCTTGTCAGCATAAGGGCTTGTGTAATCCTCTTTCCATTACAGAAACATCTCCCGCTACAAGAATGCTAGAGTTTGAAAGGGTGACTGGATGATACCTGAGGCTGAGGATTAGGCAAATAAAAAGACATGATCACTTTTTAGTGCATTTTCGGCATGGCTGGGTTGAAGGATGACTTCCAAAGTTATTTTTTGATGATGACACAGTGAGGTACCAGAAACCCATAGCAATCATCGTAGACTTTTTCACTACCTAAGTACCCTTTTATCTGAGAGAAGGCAGGGATTCATTCCCCCTCAGACCTGTGGGACAAGGAAACTCTCATGTATCACACTCTGACAGATACTTGTTCTGAGATGTGACACAAGTACCAGATGGTTTGGACAGTTGGATAGAGCAAGGATTTTCTGCTGTGAGTTAACATTGTGTTTGACTGTAACAACAAACTTTGTGCCCGATTAGCTGTGATGAGCAAGCCATGTTTGTAACTTCATTTGTTTCAGTTTCGTGCTTTTATAGGTTCTACCAGTAAACTCATCTTTTAGCTATGATGTTTCCCACCACTCCCCCCACTTTGGAAATCACCCAGGCTAGACTCAGCCAGCTCTGGAAATTGGATGAAGCTTATATTTACAGCTTAGCAGAATATACAAGCAGATATTTACAGTATATACAGTTATAGACAGAAATACTTAAGGTAAAAGGTAATCCAGAAACACAACAGCCCTCCCAGAAACCTGAGTCCCCAGGAGGGGCTCCCAACTGCCCCTTCACCTTCTCTGCCCCCACCCCCACCCTTTAACCTTACCCCAGTCCCAAGGAAGAATGGAGGTTCAGTCAGGAGGTTAGGAAGCAAAGTGGATTAATCAGAGAAATGGCAGAGAGGCTAGAGAGAAAAATGCTGCTCAGAGCTCCCCAGCAGAAGGACTCCCTTATCTATGTTTGGATTTTCGTTCTTATACCTCCCAGCAAGCCAATGAGTGAGGTAGACATCAGCCTTGTTTTCCTTCCACAGCCTAGTGGAAGTTCTTCTGACCAAAACATTCTAGCTAGGCTCAATCTAGCACATATGGGTTCTGCCAGTAAACTAGTTTTTTAGCTATGATAACTTGAAGCAGAGGTTGGTTAAAGTGAGGGTGCGTATGCTGAACCCTGCTGCAAGGGTGAGGCAAGATGATGTCACAGGAAGAAAACAGCTTTACTTCGTGGATTGGGATGTCTTGAGCTAACCTTTCTCTGACGACCTCCAGCAAGCTGGAAGTATTTTGTGCTACATGAGGAATAATGGGAAAAAAACTCCCCAGGCTCCAGGGGACTAAAAGTGACTGGTGTGCATATATGTACTCAGTGGTCTCAGAGCCTCTGGCCCAGGTGTGCCCTTTGCAGCCTTTGTCCATAGGAAAGAGAAACAGTAACTGGCTGCATGTGTAAAGAGATTGCCTTCGCTCTTCAGGCAGTTTTGAAAAAGGCTGTTTGCAACTTGGTGAGGCTCTTGGAAGAACCTGATGGTTTGGGTAGTGTTAGTTTAAGGCATATCTTTCTTTTAAGTAGAAGTTTGTGAGAGCTGCCTGCACACTGAATCATTCGGTTATATTTAAGGTCTTCATAAAGCTTAAAGAGAGAGAAACAAAGCAGAAACAAGAAACACTTCTAGTCTCCTTACTCCTGGGAAGTCACAATGATTTACAGAGAGACCGGTTAATTGCGCTTTAGCGACTAACTTGTGTGTACCCCACAGAAGCATCCAAGAGAACGCGAAGGAAGCGCTAGGCTTACTGAAGTAAACGGCAGTGCTCCCACTGAGTTCAGTAGCGGGGCAGTGTATCACCCAAAGTACAAAATAAGCAATAGTGCTGTCTGGGACTGAAAGAGAGGTGGGAAGCTCAGAACTGTAACACTTCCTATTCATCTCCTCAAACTCTCTTAACTTAGCAAGCTCAAACAAAACAAGAACACAAAATGCTGTGTCTACTGTGTCCCTTTCTACTGAAGGGATTTGCTAGTTTCACAATATTTACTTCCAAACATAGTTCTCCCAAGCGACTACCTCATGTGCAGACATGCAAATACGAGAATCACTCCACATACTTCTCTAACTTCCAGACAAAGTTTTCAGAGGTCCTGAAGAGATGTTAATTACCTACTTCCTAGGACCTTGGCTAGGTCTCAAGAAACTGTGTCAGAACTCCCACTGACTCCAACAATACAGTTCTGAGACCTTTGAAATTAGTGTTTAAGAGAGAACCGAAAATTTCCTACCTCGCAAGACCTAAGCTGGGGGCCTCACACTCCTCCGTTTTCCCTAGAATAGAGGTGACACAAATAGCACCTGAAATAGCCTTGGGCTGCATTCCTCCGAGTGCTTTACCTGCTACGGAAGTCATCGGATACAATAGGTGACACAAAGTCCTTATAGTTCAGCTCCGGCAGGTAAAGGCAAGGAGTTTTCAGGCTGTGTCAGTCTTTTCCCCAACCCTGCCCTCCACAATCTTTTGCTTTAAACAATACATGTTCTTTGTTAAAGATTCGAGATCTTGACAGCTCATGTAGCGTTAATTATTCCTTATTACGCTGCAGACAAGCCAAAGGTGTTCGTGCTAATAGTAAGGAAAAAGAAAAAAATAATTGAGAGAACCCCACTTGGAAGGGTTGTAATTCTCTAAGGAGGATTTCAAGCTAATGTTTGGAATTCAATCCATCTCAGTTTTTAAGCCTAGATTTTGACAGAAATGTGCAGAGTGCACTTGGGAATGTTCTGGCAGAAGTGCTCCTGGGAGCTAACTGAGGGTGTGAGTGAAAAAGGTGAAAGACTGGCAAGGTCTGGTGTCATCAAAATGAGCCTCATAAAAGAACGAGAATAACAGGAATGAGGGGAGAAAAGGAAAAAAAAAAAAAAGGCAAGGAAAGGCAAAAGAAAAGAGAAAAGAAAGGAAAAGAGAAAAGAGAAAAGAAAAGAAAAGAAAAGAAAAGAAAAGAAAAGAAAAGAAAAGAAAAGAAAAGAAAAGAAAAGAAAAGAAAAGAAAAGAAAAGAAAAGAAAAGAAAAAAGAAAAGAAAAGAAAAGAAAAGAGAAACAAAGAAAAGAAAAGAAACAAAGAAAAGAAAAGAAAAGAAAAAAGGAAAGAGAGACAGGCCCATAGAAATTTCAGGCCTTCAGGTTCCCAGAAGACAAGATTTTGCTTTTAATTAGCTGTCATCTCCATCTGCAAATAAAATACCAAATATATAGGAACAAAATCCTTTGTTCAGCATATAAACTTTGGAAATAGCTTGTGCGTTCCACTGATCTAGTCACAAAGACTGGGGAGACCACATCCAATCACTCACTGATTTCTACTCCATTGGTGGAGACTGCAGTTTCATTGCAGATGGGAATAGGAAATGGAAATAGTTTGCCTCTAGCAGAGGCATTTTTTAATATGGAACTGGTGGCCAAACTAAACTCTAGTAATAGTAAGTTCTTTTTGGAAGACAGATCTATAATGGATTCTGGTAGGAAAAAAGTGTTAGTTTACAGTATTTTGCTGCAGTTTTACAAGAAGGTCAAGCACCTGGATTATCTAATCACTTTCTATGATGGGTTGAAGATTTTTAATTATCAAGAAAAGTCTGATTTTGCAAAATACCTTCTGGCCAAGAAGTGAAATTGTAAAACCAGCTTCACTGTCTGTTTCATTCCTATTGCTCTACTGCAAGGACCTGGGTTTTTCCTCGGTGATTTTTAGACTTCTATGCAATAGCCTGGGAAGGAAATGAAAGATTCCTCTTCCCTTTTTTTCATAAAAGACTAATGTCTCAGCCTGGTAATTTCTCTGACTGCCACCCAGTATGAATTTTGCTTCATGGTTCTGGGCAGTATTTTTGTTGTAATCAGTGCTGTCTATGCTTGACATTTCCAAGAGTACAGTGCATCCCAGGCTCTTTGCTTTGGTTTGCACAGTTAAATCATGAATGGTGTTGGGACATAAATGATAGAAAAACTGATAGAAACTGATCCTTTGTGCTCAACTGATTTTTGGGTGCTTTTTAGGCAGAGTCCTCTCTGAGAGGTGGCAGCAAGGAAAAGAATCTTGGCTTCAGATCTTATGACTGCTTCCATGTCTTCCAGCATTAAAACCAAGAACATTGCTTCGTGAGGATCCTGAAAGTACAGATCTGTAACCAATAGAGAGAGGGAAAGGAAAAAAAATCAGTATTCAAATATGTTCTGCCTGGCCAACATGACCCAAAGGACTGAGAGCAGCATGATTTATCTAAAAATGGTTATAGATTGATGGCCAGCAATTTGGCCAGCTTTTCTGAAGCATGTGCTTCCCTTTCAGCCAATCTCTGTTTCATCATCAGTGTTAAAATAATATAACCATAAATTTTTATGTCTTATCAATTAGCTCAGTTCCATTTTATATTTCTATTCTTCCATTGCACACTGCTGAAGTGGTAGGGGCCTGTCTGTTGTGTCTGAGGTGAGAGAGTCTGTTGACACCTAGTTTCTTCCATATGCAGTTGATTGTGGCTTTCAGTTTAAATCCTCCCTCCTGCTATCTTTAGTGAATTAAACTCCTGAGTACTAAAGTAAAAAAAAACAAAACACAAACAAAAAACAAACAACAAAACTTTTAATATGTGCATATTAACCACTCTTCTCAAATTACTGTCCATAATAAGCAAGCAATAATCAGTAACAATTAGTGATAGCTTTTTGTCTTTTATCTATTATTCATTTCAAATCACATCTACAAAAGATAGGCAAATATTACACCAGCTGAGGCTTGGCAAAAGCTACAGTAGAGGTAGCTAAATATGGGTATTTTTCAAGCTTTTACCGATTTCAGTGAGTTACTTTTTGACATCCCAGTACTGGGAAGAGCCTCCAGAATGTACTTCAGAGAGAGGAAGATAATTTAGTTGTTCTGCCTTGGCCTCCAGACAAACCTGTCTTTTTCCCTTGAGTGCACAGTGAAGCAGGCTGCCTAACTTGGATTCCTAAATCATACGCCTGAAAGCACACAGGCAAATACCACTATCCCACAGAGTGATAGGGTTGGGATAAAGTTCAACCTAAATCCCATCTCTCAGCTTTTACCAGTAAAAAGGGTTTTTTTGAAGAGAGAGTTGACCCTTTAAAGAAAAAACAAACCAAGCAGCCAGCAAGTCTCCCTCAGCCTCAGCTCCTCAAAGCCAGCTCTTCTGCTTTTCACTACCTTCTTATTGAGATAGTCCTGACAGTCATCTATGAGCAACAGAACTGCCTGTAGTGATGTACTGTTTGGAGAACAATTGCAGGGCTACGGATCTCCTAGAGGCTAAAATACCTAGTTAACAGGATTACATTAGCTCATCCCAGCTGAGGCTGTGATTCTGTTGCATGTCTTCTCTCTTTTTTTTTACATTTTTTTTCTCAATTTAAGTAATCTTTTCCATGTATGGATTGTTTCATGATTTCCTCCCCAGCTAGTCATGTAAAGAAGGCAGGATGGTCCAGTCACAGCTGCTGATCATAAGCCCTATGAGACTGGAGGCCGTGGCTGGGAAGTCCAAGCTGTGTTCTGCTTCTGAGTAGAAGAGTTCAAAGACAAAGGGGTCAGAGGCTTAGGAGACCATGCTACAAAGGCCATTGTCACATGTTCTCCAAGTCCAAACAAGTTATTCCAATCAACTTGAAACCCACAGGACATTTTGTGGAAGAGAAACAATGAAGTCTGAGCACAGATTCCAATAAAGAATCTCTTAGGAAAGAGAATTGCCTCACAATCTACTTAAATCTTTTATACAGGAGGTCTGTTTCCTGCTTCCTCAGCCATCCCCTTTGCTGTTCTCTCTGCGTGGAATTGGCTGGATGGCCAGGTTTGTGACTACCTGAAATTTGTTTTGCTTGCTGCAGATTGTGTTAAAAAAAAACAACAAACAAAACAATTTCTTTTTCTGCAAGTTTCCTCTGCAGCATGATTGGTCACTGACCAAACCCATGTGCACACATGAGAGGAGGCTGCAATGCACGACTATAGGCAAGAATTTTTTAGAGGGCGGAAAAACAAATCCAGAGTTTTCATCCAGTTAGTTCTTTTTAGAACAACAGCTATTTTAGAACATCTGCAGCCATCTCATGTCAGCTGATCAACTCTCTGAAGAGGAGAACAGCTTTGGCTTGACTGGCAGCAGCAGGTTTCCAGATAACATTACTAACATCTGGAGCAGGGTGCAATCAGTGTTTCTGCTGTGATGAGGTTTGGCGACTTTTTGCTAATCGCAGTCTGATGCTTGTTAAGCCTAACTATGGTGCTTGAAGAGCTTTCATGTTTGTAGCCTTGCTGTTTGATAAATTGCACTAATTTAGTCAACGTCAGCACTTTCCTTAGACAAATCCTGATAATTTTGAGGAGAAACATGGATGCTTTGTTCCTAAATAGCCTATTGATCCTTTTCCCTAACCATTGTATGCCTGTTTTCCACATATTGCCACAAACCCTTTGAACTGTTCAGTAGCTGGAGAGACTTCAGATATGCTTTTGTCCAACTTTGACAGCAGGAAAAGTGCCTTCAGACAGTGAGGCCTGAGGAATGTGGTGCTAGGCTTCTCTAAATATGCTATGTTTGCCATAGTCCAACAGAAGAAATTGAAGGAATGGAAGAAATGGAAAGTCAAGAGGAAAATAAACTGCCACTGACCTCCCTGGTTTGTGTGGCATAAGTGGAGCAGTTTGCATGCGTTAAAGGTATTGTTTTGGGCTGGATGCAAATGTGGATAAGATTTCTGTGCTGGTTTTGCCCTATTTTCCAACAAGCAGATAAGGCAATTACATTTGCCTTGAAGCCTACTCGTTACACTTTGCTTGTGTAATTGTGCTTGTTTTAGCATGTCATGTGGCAAATAAACTGAGATCAGCAGTTAAAGGAAGGAGGTTTGTTCAATGCTTTGTACGTGAAGTGAAAACAAGAGTCCTGAGCAAAGAAGAAAGTACCAATACCTTTCTTGTACTAATTTCCAAGATTCCTCTGAATGTATTGACTGCGTGTTTCTGTGTTACTCTCCTCTGGACTCAGGGGGCCTGGCTCCAGGACTTTCCCTGTGCTTCTCAAATATGGTTGGCTTCTGGCAGGAACACCTAAGGTGAGTGAAGATATTATTAGAATTATCTTCACAGGACTTTTTTGCCATGATGAGTTTAGTCTTTCCTTTGCCTCCCATAGATGTTGGGGGGGTTTATTTTCAGAAAGCTAAGCTGTTCCAGACTTAGATGATACCTTTTGCAGATGGACAGAGGATCCCTGGTAGATACTTCATTATTGTAGTCTGGGAACCTTGCCCTCAACAAACATCTTTAATACACATAACAGTGTCTCTTGGCTGTGTGCACTCCTGGCCCATCTGCTTGAATGGCATGGTGCCCGCTCCTTAGGGCACAGGTTTAAAGTGATGATGGGTTTAATTTGGCATGATCTGTGACAGTGTAAATACCATCACCTGTTCAAGAGGTACTTCCCTGTGAGCTATACTACCTCTTTGGAGAAAGTCCAGCAGAGGATACAAAGATGATGAGGGAATAGGATCATCTCATTGATGAAGAAAAGTTGAGAGGCTGGAAAAAAGACTGAGAGGGAATCTCAAAATATATCAATATATAAAGAGTGGGTGTCCAGAGGATAGGGCCAGACTCTTTTGAATGGTGTCCAAGTGACAGGACAAAGACCAACAGCAAGAAGCTGGAATACAGGAAGCTCCACCTAAATATAAGGAAAAATTCTTTCCTGTGAGGATGCTGGAGCACTGGACCAGGCTGTCCAGAGAGGCTGTGGGGTCCCCTTCTCTGGAGAAGTTCCAAACCTGACTGGACATTTCAGTCCCGGGCCATGTGCTGTGAGTGACCCTGCTTTGCAGAGAGTTGGACTGGACCATTTCCAGAGATCCCTCCCAACCTTCTGTAATTGTGTGATCTGGTCACTGAATCCACTTTTGAAGTTATTTTACCTTCTGATACCTCAGACTCTTGCTTAAGGACTGGGAAAAAGGAAGGACAGAATTCAAAGCCAATCATTTAGAGTGATGGTAATAAAATTTATTTTTGTAGACATCAGTTAAAGTCCTCAGAATACGAAAANCTGCGTGGAATTGGCTGGATGGCCAGGTTTGTGACTACCTGAAATTTGTTTTGCTTGCTGCAGATTGTGTTAAAAAAAAACAACAAACAAAACAATTTCTTTTTCTGCAAGTTTCCTCTGCAGCATGATTGGTCACTGACCAAACCCACGTGCACACATGAGAGGAGGCTGCAATGCACGACTATAGGCAAGAATTTTTTAGAGGGCGGAAAAACAAATCCAGAGTTTTCATCCAGTTAGTTCTTTTTAGAACAACAGCTATTTTAGAACATCTGCAGCCATCTCATGTCAGCTGATCAACTCTCTGAAGAGGAGAACAGCTTTGGCTTGACTGGCAGCAGCAGGTTTCCAGATAACATTACTAACATCTGGAGCAGGGTGCAATCAGTGTTTCTGCTGTGATGAGGTTTGGCGACTTTTTGCTAATCGCAGTCTGATGCTTGTTAAGCCTAACTATGGTGCTTGAAGAGCTTTCATGTTTGTAGCCTTGCTGTTTGATAAATTGCACTAATTTAGTCAACGTCAGCACTTTCCTTAGACAAATCCTGATAATTTTGAGGAGAAACATGGATGCTTTGTTCCTAAATAGCCTATTGATCCTTTTCCCTAACCATTGTATGCCTGTTTTCCACATATTGCCACAAACCCTTTGAACTGTTCAGTAGCTGGAGAGACTTCAGATATGCTTTTGTCCAACTTTGACAGCAGGAAAAGTGCCTTCAGACAGTGAGGCCTGAGGAATGTGGTGCTAGGCTTCTCTAAATATGCTATGTTTGCCATAGTCCAACAGAAGAAATTGAAGGAATGGAAGAAATGGAAAGTCAAGAGGAAAATAAACTGCCACTGACCTCCCTGGTTTGTGTGGCATAAGTGGAGCAGTTTGCATGCGTTAAAGGTATTGTTTTGGGCTGGATGCAAATGTGGATAAGATTTCTGTGCTGGTTTTGCCCTATTTTCCAACAAGCAGATAAGGCAATTACATTTGCCTTGAAGCCTACTCGTTACACTTTGCTTGTGTAATTGTGCTTGTTTTAGCATGTCATGTGGCAAATAAACTGAGATCAGCAGTTAAAGGAAGGAGGTTTGTTCAATGCTTTGTACGTGAAGTGAAAACAAGAGTCCTGAGCAAAGAAGAAAGTACCAATACCTTTCTTGTACTAATTTCCAAGATTCCTCTGAATGTATTGACTGCGTGTTTCTGTGTTACTCTCCTCTGGACTCAGGGGGCCTGGCTCCAGGACTTTCCCTGTGCTTCTCAAATATGGTTGGCTTCTGGCAGGAACACCTAAGGTGAGTGAAGATATTATTAGAATTATCTTCACAGGACTTTTTTGCCATGATGAGTTTAGTCTTTCCTTTGCCTCCCATAGATGTTGGGGGGGTTTATTTTCAGAAAGCTAAGCTGTTCCAGACTTAGATGATACCTTTTGCAGATGGACAGAGGATCCCTGGTAGATACTTCATTATTGTAGTCTGGGAACCTTGCCCTCAACAAACATCTTTAATACACATAACAGTGTCTCTTGGCTGTGTGCACTCCTGGCCCATCTGCTTGAATGGCATGGTGCCCGCTCCTTAGGGCACAGGTTTAAAGTGATGATGGGTTTAATTTGGCATGATCTGTGACAGTGTAAATACCATCACCTGTTCAAGAGGTACTTCCCTGTGAGCTATACTACCTCTTTGGAGAAAGTCCAGCAGAGGATACAAAGATGATGAGGGAATAGGATCATCTCATTGATGAAGAAAAGTTGAGAGGCTGGAAAAAAGACTGAGAGGGAATCTCAAAATATATCAATATATAAAGAGTGGGTGTGCAGAGGATAGGGCCAGACTCTTTTGAATGGTGTCCAAGTGACAGGACAAAGACCAACAGCAAGAAGCTGGAATACAGGAAGCTCCACCTAAATATAAGGAAAAATTCTTTCCTGTGAGGATGCTGGAGCACTGGACCAGGCTGTCCAGAGAGGCTGTGGGGTCCCCTTCTCTGGAGAAGTTCCAAACCTGACTGGACATTTCAGTCCCGGGCCATGTGCTGTGAGTGACCCTGCTTTGCAGAGAGTTGGACTGGACCATTTCCAGAGATCCCTCCCAACCTTCTGTAATTGTGTGATCTGGTCACTGAATCCACTTTTGAAGTTATTTTACCTTCTGATACCTCAGACTCTTGCTTAAGGACTGGGAAAAAGGAAGGACAGAATTCAAAGCCAATCATTTAGAGTGATGGTAATAAAATTTATTTTTGTAGACATCAGTTAAAGTCCTCAGAATACGAAAACTACAGGCACAAGTGTCACAAGAATATCCATGTGATAATCACCTCAGGGGAGAGAATTGCTCTGGAAAATCTCACTATTTCTCTGGGTGCTTTGTCTTTTTTTAGGGGCCTTTTTTTATTCTGAATTAAGTGTCTTGAGTTAATGAGAATCTTCAGAGAGAAGAACAGATCTGAAGGTAAAGAAATCATGAGCAAGACACAGCCTTGGACAAGAAATGAGTTGCCAAGGATAGAGCAACAAGTTAGTGTTTCTACCTTCTTGGTGCACATTAACTGTTCTTTGAAAATTGCTAACATTTTAATGCAATTTAGATTGCCTTATTCTGGAGGTCAGTCTAATATTGTACTGCATGATGCCAAATTACTCTTCTCACAGTTAGGGGATATAATTAAAAGCACAAGCATGCTGGTTTTGATTAAGGGAGCTAAGAAAAATTGAGTTTCATGGAAATAATTTGGGGGTTTTAGTTATGCTGTTTCTTAACCTTTTCTTTGCCACTAAGCTACTTGTGTGTGGCTGCTTGGAGCAATAAAGGTATCGGCAGACCAGATACAGATTCTGTTTCGTCTGAGCGCCTTTTTAGCATCTTTCCCAGGAAATACCTTGCCATTCAAGGTAAAGTATACTTTATGAGACTCAACTGGCAACATCAATCATTTGGGGACTTTCTGCAAGAGAAAGAAGTGGAGATTTTGTAGTTATGCCTAAAGTTCATCATTTCTATCTACAGGAATGCAGTGATTTTTACACAATGAGAACATGTGTTGAACTATGCAGTGAAGCAGAGGAACGAGAAGCTCGATTGTTCCTGTAAGGATATCCTCCCCCAACATTCTCATCTTGTTCCATTCATTTTGTTTGTGCAAAAAGCACAAAGGTCAAAGCCTAGGCAGAACTCTCTTCTCTCACACCTCCAGTTTTTGAGTACTGCAGTTAGCATCTCTGCCATGGTCCCTTTCCTTGGAGTCTGTGATTGCAGGGGCATCTCAACTTTCAGTGAAAAAAAGTAAAATAAAGGCAAAATCCTTTTAGCTGATATTGCCATAAGGGAAATGGAGCTTGAAATGTGATCCAAGTGGCTTAACTACATGTAGGGAAATAACAGGAAATCCATGCTATTTTAATTTTGTAGAAGTCATGGTTCTTAAGCCATGTTTAGAATTCCTGGGGATCTGGCTCATGATTTGTGAATGCATCAAGCTGGCAGGACTGGGCTGTTTTAAGTAACCTATATCTCACTGAGTTGCATGATGTAGTTGTATGTAGCAAAGAGCTGCTTTTCTGTCCTGTTTTCTCTTCTTTTGAGTTCTGATCTGGGGCAGGATTAACCTCATATTTTCCAGTGAAATAAGCACTTCAAATCTTGGGATNAGCTCTGGAGCCCTCAGCAGGAGGCAGAATAAATGGCTTTGCCCTGAGAATGATGAAACACTGGCTCAGGTTGCCCAGAGAAATGGTA
The DNA here is from genome assembly GCA_013400475.1 of Tricholaema leucomelas. Classification (NCBI taxonomy): domain Eukaryota; kingdom Metazoa; phylum Chordata; class Aves; order Piciformes; family Lybiidae; genus Tricholaema lacrymosa; species Tricholaema leucomelas. The sequence continues at coordinate 26,387 of WAAF01002142.1, read as the reverse complement.
GTATCTCCATCTCTGGAACCATTTTGGGTCAGGTTGTTTGAGACTCTAAGCAACTTACTCCAGTTGAAGATGTCCCTGCTGACTTCAGGGGGACTGCCTTTAAGGATCCCTTCCAACCTAAAGCACTCTATGATTTTGTGATTCTGTGTTTTATATCAACTCCTTTGTAGTAGCAGAAAAGATCTCATGTGATTCAGAAGCCACTGGGTGAGAACATCAGGGTCAATAATTTTTCCTTTTACTGCTAATCATTTTCCCATGCAAGATACGTATTCCTGGCTGTTAAGTAGCAACTGGTGAGGTCAGTATGGAGATGCTCAAGTTTCTTCCTCCAACCATACAAGGAGTGGTGCTTCTGAGAATATGGTGAGTGGGTGGATATATGCCAGAGATACAACAGGTCATAGTGTTTGTTGGCCTCTGCACTTGGGGCATTTCAAACTCGCCAAGCTGTAGGAAATTAGTTTGGTAAGCCAACATCTCTGAACTGTACTTGAAGGTTAAAAAAGACTTTAAAATGCTTTCCTGGGTGCAGAAATATTGCAGCCTGTTTTGCTGCTGAGGCAGGTTTGGAGGGGAGCCAAGAAAAAATTCCTGTGGCTATCGACTGTGTATGAATTGAGTTCAAAAGAGAGATCACTTGTTCTGGTGGACTGACAGGTATTTTCATTTTTTTGCAGCATTATTTCATTACTCATAGTTACCCAGATTTATTTTGTCCTGCTGGAGGCACTTACTGGGCACAGGGGTAGATTTAATTTCAATAGAGGTTTGGACCTGGCTGTACTTATAGTACTATTAGTCCAGGGTTGAGAAAGGAAATCCAACTTGGATTGTTGATTTGCCTTTTGGCTGAGAGCTTATCAAGAGGGAAATAAATTTTCGGTAATAAAAACTGTTCTTGACTTTCCCTTGTGCATTCCCTAGGCAAAGGTAATCATTAAATGGAGGTTGCACATTAAAACTTCATAGCCAGAGGAAAGGAGGAAGGACAGAGCAGATGCCCATCTGTGCCATTGAATGCTACAAGCTTGTGGTGTTTGGCTTTATTATGGACTCCAAAGAGTTTGAAGATCATCTTTCTGCTTCCAACAGTTAGGATATGTGGTGCCAATTTAAATTGCTTGTGAGTTTTGATGATTCCTTCAGTTGTGAGATTATGAAGACTTCTATTGTTAGCCATTATGCTCTGATTCAAATTTCTTCCCAGTCAGTGGGATTAAACAAGGTGGTGGAGTCGAATAAAGATGTGGGCTGGAACTGGCTGTATTTTCCACTCATTCTTGTGCCGAAGAGAAGAACATTTTGTTAGAAACGTGATTTGCATGCAAACTCCTCCTCTTTTTTATTTCTTCTTTTCCTTCCTTCTCAAATGAAATTCTTTAGGTTTATCCTGCAAACTTAGACTGGTGTAAAAAGGAAATAAGGACTGTGGTTATGCATGGATAACTAATAGATTTGTTCTTATAAAGGCAACAAGCACTGCACAGAAAACCACCATCTTGTGCGGTGCGATGTTTCAGGTATCGGTAAAGTAACCCTAAAGGCCCTTTGCATTATTTCTGCTACCTTGTGATAGTCTGGGGTTATTCACCCCTCCCACTTAAATAAAATCACCCAGACTAGACTCAACGGCTCTGGAAATTGAAGAATGAAGCTATATTTTTACAGCTGAGCACAACATACAAGCAGATACTTACAATCTATACAGCTATATACAGAAATGTACAAGTTAAAAGTAATACAGAAACACAACAGCCCTCCTAGAAACCTGAGTCCCCAGGAGGGGCTCCCAACCACTCTTCCACCTTCTCCCCACCCCTCTACCTTGCCCCAGACTTTGCCTTATGATTAAGGTGAGTTTGGAGGGTTGGCCAGGGGGATTAGGAAGCAGGAGGATTAGTCACACAGACAGCAGTGTGGAAGCATTTCTGGCTGACAGAAGACATAATTTGATAAACATGAGCAACCTATGCTGTGAAGAGTGTCCTTGGAGCTCATCTCGAAGGCAGGAACTAAGGCGATGAAACAACCCCCATGTCCAGCTGCAAGGGGGCAGGATCTGCTGACCGCAGGAGGCTGGCTCCATAGATGTTTGTTTAAGCCTTAACCTATCTGTGCCTTATGCATAGCCTTAAGCCTGTCTGTGCCTTCCACATGTACCAATCTTAATTAAGCCAGCTGAATATGCCTCTTCTAAGTTTGGCATAAAAAACGCTGTATCACCACAATAAACAGAGGACGATTTAACCACATTGGTACCTGTTGTTACTCTGGCTGCAGGTTTTCACCGACAAGCAGGTTAGAGAGAGAAGTTCATGCAGCCCTAGAGCCCAGAGAGACTCCCTTATCTGTATTTACGTTTTTGTTCTTATACATCTCAGCACATACTGAATCTCAGGCTGTGATAAGCCAGGGTAGAAGAGGCTGATGAATATGTGATATGTATGTGAGACAACTGGCCTGAAAACAAATTAAAATTACTGAATTTCTTCTCAGTAATGGCCCAGAAGGAGAGCAAGGTTATGACTGTCATGTTGAAGAGTGCATTTGTGTACAAAGGGGGCCTGTGTCTTTTGTTTTACAAGGTTGCCATTCTATGCTTTTTGCTTTTCCAAGTTTTATGTAATGTAAGCTATTAAATACCAGTTAGGGATAATCCTTGCAGTATCTGACAAAGTTGTATGAATTTAGAGGAATATTGATGAAAAGAGGGAAGCTTAGTAAATAATACAGCTCAAGAAACTGCCCATGCTGTCCTGCTTCAGTTTTTTGTCTAATATCTGTCTTGAAAGATTACCCATGATGGGTACTCCAGAAACTTTTGAAGCAATGTGCTGTTTGGTTTCTGGGTTTAGAAATCTTTACCTGGTGTCTAATCCTTTTACATAGTGTTTTATACACAAACCATGTGGAAAATACCATATTCCTGTCACTTCAACAGCCCTACTTGGATGTTAGTTTCACAAAAGCCTTTCTGTCTTTCTTCTAGAGTAACCAACTTTGGTCTTTCAATCATCCCTTACAAGTCATATTTTCTAGGAGTTAAAAGATAATGTGCTATCTTGATGAGTCACATGGGAGGAGGAGAAGACTGCCAAAGGAAACTGTGTGAGAAATTATTTATAGGTGCTAATGAAATATTTCCTAACTTCATTAATATGAACACCAGCATGATGTCCTTGATGAGTGTGCATTCCTTCAGTGTGATTTCCAATGAAGTTTGTTCCATTGGGTGTTACAGCAAAAATTAAATAGGCTCAAAGTCTATATGCTGGATACAGCCATAACTGTACCAGCAAAGAGTACTAGGTGTGGTTGTGGCTCAATGTTCAGCTCACCAGGGCACCTGATTCTGCAAGCTGTTCTACTGGTTCTGCTGTTCTACATGTTCTAACATGGTAGCGGTTGGTCTCTTCTGCCAGGCAACCAGCAACAGAAGAAGGGGACAGAGTCTCAAGTTGGGCCGGGGGAAGTATAGGCTGGATGTTAGGAGAAAGTTCTTCACAAAGGGAGTGATTTGTCATTGGAATGGGCTGTCCAGGGAGGTGGTGGAGTTGCCATCCCTGGAGGTGTTCAAGAAAAGACTGGATGAGGCATTAAGTGCCATGGTCTAGATGACTGGCTAGGGCTGGGTGCTAGGTTGGACTGGATGAGCTTGGAGGTCTCTTCCAACCTGGTTGATTCTATGATTCTATGATTCTATGAGATGTGCCAGTGTCTCTTTGTATCATCACCTCCACCCAAAGTCTGTCTTTCTTATTACAACCCTGTTGATGCCACTGGTGGTGCTGGGTTTGAAGTCTTAACTGTCCCTTCAGAATTCAAAGGAAATGACTTGAAGTGTTCTATTGGAGAAACTAGACACTTCTTACAGTTTTACATTAGTGGCTGGTCCCTGGTCTTCTCCCTTCTCACAAGCTTTTTTCCGGTGTTATCAGTGATGTTAATGATGTGGCATGAGTCTAAGTCTTTTCTTCCTTTTTTTGCTCTTAGAATAGTAAATTAAGATGAAATGCTTTTCCAGCATAGCATGAGAACAAGCGGTATAACCCTTGTTCCCATCTCTTCTTTTGTCTCCTTGTTTCTTTTCCTTCATTTTCCTTTCCCTCTTCCTTTTTCCTGTTTCTTTTCTTAACCCATAATAGTTGCTACCTTCCAGCCCTCTGGGAATGCCCTGAATTTCAGTAACTGGACAGAGCCTCTCCAACCCAAGTTCTGCCATTGTATAATGGCCTCTTTTTCACCCCTCAAGACAGTCAGAAGAACTAACAGGACTAAAATTTGATCTCTTTAGGGAAATGGAGGGGGATGAGCTGTTGCTGTATAAACCTTTTCCCCCTTTTTTTCCTTTTCTGCATCCCACGTACCATATGTAGTTGGTAGCTAGAGCAGGATCTTGGTATTTTCTCAGTCAAAAACAGCTGTCTCTGTAATTCATTTCATGACTCCTTTGATGCTTCCAGAGAAGGAGTGGAGTGTCTGGGAGAGGCATGGAGACATATTCTCTTCTGATAAAAGAAAGAGGAAGCACTCACTGTTGGGATCTTCAAGGGCTGGGCCAAGAGACTCATCTGTTAGCAGATGCTTATCAGATACACTCAAATATCTTCTTTTCTCTGAGCACAAGACTTTGTACTAACATGCTATGTCCCTGTGGCTGGTAAGTCTAGCAGAAGCTTCAAACGTTAGTTTCAGAGGCAAAAGTACTCTCATGTCTGAGGTGTTTCCTACCTTTCTTTATCATATGGTCTGCATGATTTTCTGCTTAAGACAAATGCCTGTATTGCTTCTGCTGACATGGTTGAAGAGCCTGGAAAGAGCTTTGCTGTCCTTTTTGAAGGCTCCTAGCCAAATAGTGACTGTCAAATGGACGACTGGGCACCGAGTTCTGGCACTGCACTTGGTGCAGGTTTCTCCTATCTAGCCATGATGTACATGGCCAGTCCAACTATCCTTTATAAGCAAAGCTGAAGCTGTGTTTTGAGCTTATTCATGACTGCTATTCATTGCACAGTGATGGGTTTAACTTGCGCATCTCTCATGAAGAGAGTTTAGAGTCAGAAAACTGGTTCAAACTATTTGAGTCTTGTTCCCAGTGGGATATATTTTTAATGTGTTAATTCCTATTAAACTATCCACAGGCAATAGACAAAAGAGTTAGGAGCACACGAGGAGATTGATACAGAGCTCTGTAGCTGTTCCTGTTATAATTGATTTAGAATAATTGAATCATTTTCCNTCAGGACCCGTGGGTGGATCTCGTCAGGCCCCATGGATTTGTGCACATTCAGATTCCTTAGGTGCTCAGGAACATGATCTTCATTTACAGTGGGCAGAGCTTCCTTCTGCCAGGCCTTATTTTCATCCCCTGTGACTCGGACATCACGGTTGGGGTCCTTGCCATTGAAGACCGAGGCAAAGAAGGCATTGAGCACCTCAGCCTTATCCACATCCCTTGTTGCCAGCTCTCCCTTTCCCATCTGGAAGGGTCCCACATTATCCCTGGTCCTCCTTTTCTCACTGATATACCTGAAGAAGTTCTTCTTGTTCCCCTTGATGTCCCTAGCCAGATTCAGTTCCAGCTGTGCTTTAGCTTTCCTAACCTGAGCTCTGGCTGTATTCCTTGCACAGTGATGGGTTTAACTTGCGCATCTCTCATGAAGAGAGTTTAGAGTCAGAAAACTGGTTCAAACTATTTGAGTCTTGTTCCCAGTGGGATATATTTTTAATGTGTTAATTCCTATTAAACTATCCACAGGCAATAGACAAAAGAGTTAGGAGCACACGAGGAGATTGATACAGAGCTCTGTAGCTGTTCCTGTTATAATTGATTTAGAATAATTGAATCATTTTCCTGTGGAAATCTCTTCTTCCACAGAACACTATTATATTCTGCACTACCTTTTGTTCCTTTAGTTAATAGAGCTATATAACAAACGCAAATCTGTGCTGGCAAATGCAGGCCACTTGAACTCTGAAATATTAATTTTAAATGTACCTATGGCTATTTTTATTAGTAATTTAAAATGATCCTAAAAAGCACATGTTGAGATAATGAGAACCATAAATATTAGTTGGCATTATTGATTCCCATGTATTGCTTCCGTAGATTACTTCCATTTTCCACATTTCTTTTCATGTCTGTACTAATCAGAGGGTTGAATTTTAAAGATATTTATTTATACCAAGCCTTATGTAAATACAAAGCTCTCCAGGGGGAACAGATTAGGCCAGCGTTTGTCACTACGGAAGAATTAAATCCTTAGTTTTTGTTAAAGATTAAAGAGAAGTGTTTAATTCATTATATGTGCAGAGAGGAAGTAACTTCCTCTGTTACAAAAAAATTGGGGGGGACATTCTTTATTTTCACATTTTTTTCTGGGAAAAGCAGAAATTCTGTAGGAATGAATGAAAAATAATTTTCAATAGAAACAAAGCAAGCTGGTACAGGCTCATCCAAAACAACGTGTGTGCCTCAGCTTCTGTGAGAGAGCACGGTCCTCTAGCAGCTACAGGCTGTGATCAGGGCATTGGAGTTACGTTTATTGTCCCTTGGTGTCATACTCTGTTTTCCCTGCCTCCTTCCCTTCCTCTATCATTTATCCAGGAAAAACTGTGGTCTTCTGAAAACCATAAAATAAGAATGGACCTGAGCTCCCCAGTGAACCTGAAGTGATTCAATCACACTCATGCATGTTGCTGCAGGGATGCTGGTTTTCACGTTGGGATGTTTTTGGCTATGTGTAAACCTTTCCCAAAATGATTTTGAGATGATAAAAAATAGACTCCGGTGAAAGATGGCTCAGACAAGGGTCAACCTGAAGGCGCCTGTGGCAGCTGTCCTGTGTTAACAAAGTGCATCCACTCTAGAAACAGTGAGCACATCCTTGCCTCATGGTTGTTGAAAAGAGTCATCTACCATTGGATAAATACTTGTACAGAGCAAGCAAGTTGTACAGGGGTTCTGAATGCTGGACATCAATGGATTTAAGTGCTGTCATGTAAAGTGCCACCACCCTTGCTGTCACTCACACCTTTCTGCAGAAGAACACTGCAGACAGAACAGAGGTGAGAAAAGCTGACATTTTTTCCCCACATTTATCACTGTTTTTCAAAACCAAACCTGTTTGTCAGACTCTTTGGCTGGCTGGTTGGAGGATTAATTCTGCCAGAGTTTTATGGTCCAAACGTATTTCCATAGTATACAAGCTTTACATTCTCAACTTACTTCTGCTATAATGTTTCTAATTTGTATGGCTACACAGACAAAGCACTCCTTTTGCTTTTATTTTTTCTTGTAAGAAAAGTGTCTTGCATTCCATGCTATGCTGCAAACACAGGAATGAGATTGAGTTCTAAGGTAATTCAAGTTATTTATTCTTTTATTCTTTGAGATTTTTGTTTTATTTCTCATAATTCTATGGACTGAGATCTCACAGAATCCCAGAACGCTGTGGGTTGAAAGGAACCTCAGGAGATCATTTAGCTGAACATCATGCTAAAGCAGGATCACCCACATCAGGCTGCCTGGGAGCACATCCAGGCAGGCTTTGAAAGTCTCTAGAGAAAATGTCACAAACTGCCTGGGCAGCATGGCCCAGTTCTCTGACACCCTTAGAGGAAAGAAGTTTTCCTTCATGTTCAGAAGGAACCTTCTGAGTTCCAGTTTGTGCCTGTTGCCCTTTGTCCTCTCACTGGGCACCACCAAATAGAGTCTAGCCCTATTCTCTTGACTTCTGCCCGTTAGATATTGGCAAGATCCCCTCTCTGCCTTTTCTTCCCCAGGCTAAACAGCCCTGGGTGTCTCAGCCTTTTCCTTGTCAGAGAAATCCAACCAGTCAGAATCGAATTGCCCTGACGATGTGACTACTATGGTGGGCAGTGGGATGGATTGTTTGATTGTGCTCCTCTCAATGTTCAGTTTTCTTTTTTCATGTAAGGGGAGTAATTTCATCCAGAATTAATCTCTACTGTGTACTTCTGCTTTGGGATTGACAGGTTGAATACCGCACAATGAATATTTTCCATTCATAAAATTTTTTTCTCACTGCAGTAAAAGGCAAACATAGTGGCAGATCCTACCTGGAAGAGGTGATGTGTCAGCATTTTGTTTTATCGGACATCAATGATGCAGTGTATCACTAAAAGCAGTTTTAGAGCCCAGGAAGCAGCACTATTGATCTCCTGGAGTCCTGTTGCCAGAAGCTGTATTAAAAAGCTTAACACTATGATGTGTAGCCTCACGGTATCAACATAGCTATGAATGACCTTTCTCAGAGATCAGCAAGCTGAGAGTCACTGTGATATGGTGAATTCTCTGTTGTCTATTTGCTGTCCTCCTGCAAACCAAACTGTTGTGCATCTGGACAAGACTTCAAAGTTTTCAGTGTTTTCAAAGTAATTATCCAGAGGTAGGATAATTTATGTGCTGCTGCATACCTCTCCTTCTCTCCCACTCCTTTTTGAGTGATGTGAAATACAAATTCCAGTTTTCTGTTTATCATCCACTTTTAGAAAGCTAAGCTACGGCAGATGAATGCAAATGTGTGCCAAGATTTCAATTAAATGGTGTTTGGGTTTGCCAACACTGGGAGAAAGCAGCTTGTCGGGTTTTATTTGTATTACTGGTTAGTCACCAAGATACACTGTCACAGGGCAGATGAAAAGTTAGTCTCTGTCAGTGAAGAGAGTTGTTCTAGGCTTACGTTTGTGTTTCTAGTACAAAGGATGGAATAACACATAAACATTTTGTGGGGTATTTTTTGCAGTTCATTTTTTTTACATTTTAATAGTTTAAAAACAGCACTGCATTCTACTGTTTAAATGCAGATTTTAAGTTATGTAATATTGTATGAAAACATAAAGTGCTTACATGTGTTCAGTTTGAGGCCCCTCACTACCTTGAAAGACCTTGAGGTGCTGGAGCAGGTTCACAGGGGGCAACACAGCTGGTGACTGGTCTGCAGAACAGGTGTGGAGTGGCTGAGGGAACTGGGGCTGTAGACAATGAAACTGAAGGGAGACCTTGCTCTCTACAACTACCTTGAAAGGAGGTCATAGTGAGGTGGGAGTCAGTCTCTTCTCCGTAGTGAGAAGTGATAGGATGAGAGGAACCAGCCTCAAGTTGTACTGGAGGCACTTTAGATTGGACATGAGAAGAAATGTCTTCACTAATAGGGTTATCAAACACTGGAAGAGGCTCCCCAGGGAGGTGGTTGAGTCACTATTGCTGGAGGTGTTGGAAGACATGATGTGGTGCTGAGGTTTAGCACCAGACTTGATAGAGTTAGGTGATGCAAGATCTTGATCTTAAACGTCTTTTGCAGTCTAAACAATTGTATGGTTTTGTGCTGTATTTTAGATACATGTCCATGAAGAAATGGTGCATAAACACCTGCAGGTTTGAAAGGGTATAGATCACTTTACAGTTCAAGTCTCAGTTTGAAAAAAAGGTATGAGAAGCCGACTTAGCTTCTTAAGAATCCTACTCCATTCCTTTCTAATTTTTGGAGTTTTGTAGTAACGTGGGCTAGATTTTCCAAATATGTAGTCACCTGAGAAAAAAAAGCAAACCAAACCCAGGCTTTTCAGAAGTTCTTTTTCACACTCCTGACCATGGGTATCCAACTTGAGTGTTTTTTAATTCCTTCAAGACCTCTGTTGGCATTGTTATCTGCTATCTGCAGCATCTTTGAAAGATGATTTTTTAGCTACTTTTAAAAACATTGCCTCATATCAGCTTCTGAGCATGTACCTGTTGCAAACGCAAGATTTATTTCCAAGCAAGCATTTTTCAGCCTAAACCATGTAAAAGTGAGTAGGAAGCATGCTTTTATTTTCAGACATGTCATGAATATAGCTCTGCTCTGGTCCTGTACTTCACTGAGTGGAAATTGTTGCTATTTCTCATGTCCTTATGCAGGGAGGATTGTAAGTTGGTAATAACTAGAGATGGACAGTTCGCTTAGGCGCCAAGCTCTTAGGTGTTTAGTATTAGTCACTGGTTTTGTTAGCTTTACAGACCACTTCATTTTTCAAAAGTGTTCTTAAATGGGGTGTCATTATTTTTTCTATGCTTGGCCCTTTGTTTCCATTTAGAGCTTAGGAAGGGAAGAGGTACAAGAAGCAAAAGATTATATAAAAAAACAACGTAATAAAATCTGTTGTGGTTTCTCAGTTACAGGCTTAGACTGTTACAGAAAGTTGTGGTTATTTCTTTTTCCCTCTCATTCTGCTTTGTTTCTTTCTGTGCTAGTGTTTCTCCTGTAATAAGCATGTGTTCTTGTTATGTGCATTCATATAGCACTTAGAAGCCATTCTGATTTATAAAGCATCTGTCTTATGACTTGTGACTTGTCTTTCCCGTATGCCTGCACATCCCTTTTTACAGGGGACAGCACAGCTACAACATAGGTGGAAAGCATTTGAATATGGCTTTCTTCCCAATAGCTGCTGTGATTTCTATTCACAAGCCAGTGACTGAACCTGAATTACTACTCTATAGATTTCAACATTTCATCTCTTTTCTTTTCATTTTGTTCTGCATTGCTTAAGGAAAACCCCCCATGTTTCTGTTCAGAGAACAAAACACTCCACATCTACAACTCAGATCCACCCCTAATAATTTGAGAAGTGGGAACTCTGATGTATGTTGGTGTTACTAATAATATTTGAATATGCAGCAGGGCTTTTTCAGCAATGATCTCTGTTTGCAGATGGCTGCGTGCAGTGTTTTAACCGTGTATTCAGTTTGTTGTTGTTAGATTATTACACAGAAAACAGAATGTGAAACAACAATGAGAAAACTACTTTTATGAAATAACCCAAATCGAAGTCAAACCAAAACCCAACCCAAATCCACCATCAAAAAAAGTTGTTTCAGTAGGAGAAACATTCATGCAGTACTGCACCTGGTATTGCAGCTTTACATATAGAAAGTAGCAGCCACCTATTTCCATTTATACCTCTCAACCTCTTCTCCTCATCTCTTCAAGCTTTGAAATGTGTGTTTTCAGGTTACATAACCAAGGTGGTGTTTCTGAATTGTCTCTCCTCAGATAAAACTCAAGAGTAGATTGTGTCAAAACTAGTCTAGGTCCTTAGATGTGGACAATTTTGCCATGTGGAACTCAGGCTTGGCTTTCATTTCTGTGGGTATAAACAAGGCTTTAGCATAGAAAGAGACCACAGCTTTGGGATAGACAGCCACAGCTGTACTCTGTATTCAGGCTGTGTTCTCTATCCTCCTCTCTCTGTCCTACAAACTGGAAATGTGTTATTCACATCTGTGGGCTTTGTTGTTGGCTGTTTATTTGTAACTTTAGATAGCCTCCAAGCCAGATTTACAGCAACAGGGTGTGCTGCTGAGGCCTTACGAAGAACTGATCAAAAAACAGCTCTGAGTGCTTCAGCTGTGAAAGAAGTGATGTGTCTGCAACTCAAAAGTTAAGGAAGGTGCCAAAACCCAGAAGAAGAGAAGGTAACATTTGAAATGAAACCCTATTTTTTCTCTCTTTATTTTTGTTTGGTCCTCTGAGTTATGGTTGTATGTTGGGTGAACTCTCAATAAGAAAGGCTAGGAAAATGTGTCTTTGCTTGCAGGGAAAAGACCACTACTAGCTCTGAGTGCTTCCATTACATCAAGCCAAAGGAAGCTGAGACTGTATTTTCTGTACTGCTGAAGGGGTGGAAAGACATGGGGAAGAGTTCAAAGATACTAAATTCCTGGATGGAATCAAAAGCATTGCTAAGAGATGGGACATATGTACAAGCAATTGGTAGGGTGAGTTGCCGTTCGTTTGCAGTCATCAGAGAAATGGCAAAAGATGGTGGTGAGGTGCAAAGTACCACCTGCCAATTTATCACCTCTCTTCTGGACATGAAGAGGGTCTTTACAGTGCCCAGTTTCACTGTTGTAAGGGGTTATGCCTGAGGTCTAAAGGCAAGAAATTCTACAGGCTTGCCTTGAAAATGTCAGCTTGGATCTTTTGTTGGAAAAGGTGAGAAGTTGAAACAATCAAGGCTTTATTTCTTCAGCCAGAGTTCTGTATGTGGCTCTTGCTCTTAAAGAGATGAGATTTTTGATTTTTTTTTTTTCCATCTTATGTAGGAGAATGGTGCTGAAAAATTATCTTGGTGTGCTGGCCCTGCTTCACAAGACAGAAGTGTGAGTGTGACAGGAAGGTGAGGAAATATATCTCTACAGGCCTGGTTATTCTGGGGTTTGTGCAGTCCTAGCAGCACACAAGAGCATGACCCACTAAGAAAGCCTGTTGTGTGCAGTACATCAGCTGGTGTGAAAACTCCTCACCTTTTTATCATCTTGGCATGGATCACTCTGGTTTGACTAGAATCACATGCAATTGTGACCTGATTTTGAAAGGTTTGGGGAGTATTTGGGAGAAAGTTGAAGATGCAACAGCCATGGGTAGTCACTGTCTTTATGGATATGAGGCAGTCACATGGAGATAATGTTGCAAAGAATTAAAAGTAATTACCTACAGCAATTATAAGGGCATTTATTTGACAGTTTCCCCTGAAACTGTCTATATGATTATCCATTTTACAGATGTGGCTTCTAGTCCAACATTTTGGCTGTCACAATCAATTGACCACAACAAATGAGGTTCTCAAAATGCTGTTTAAACCAAAGAAACCAGGCAGTTAGCCTCTGTGCTGCTAAGATAACCTTTGAACAAATGACATGAAGAACAAAAATGCAGGTAGCAATATATTGTTTCCTGACTCTCACTGCTGTGCTTGCTTATTCCTTTGCTTGACCTCCCTCCTCCTTCCAAGACAGAAATATCCATGCAGGGCTTGGCTGAGACACAGCCAAAGACTTATCTTGAAAAATAAGGGGAAAATAAAGTGCTGCTTAATTCACTGCAGCCTTGGTGTGTAAGTAAGATGTTATGTTTCATGTTACATAGTGTAATCACTGATCCCCAGAGACATCACACCTTGTGTGTTCTTCCCTTTCAGACTGTTAATATTTTACCAATCCCAAGTGAAAACACAAACCTGTGGAACATTTTGGCTGTGGTGCCACTTTAACATGGAGTGTGTGTATGGGGGGGTTGTATATATTAAAAAAAAAAACAAAACCAGATCTTTGTCTCCTGTGTGAAGTACCAAGATCTGCTCCTGGCAGTGTGCACATGCAGCCCAGACAGCAACCTTGTGCTGGGCTGCATCAAGAGCAGTGTGGGCAGCAGGGCAAGGGAGGGGATTCTCCCCCTTTACTCTGCTCTCCTCAGACCCCACCTGGAGTACTGTGTGCAGTTCTGGAGCCCCCAGCACAAGAAGGACATGGAACTGCTGGAGCCAGTCCAGAGGAGAGCCACGAAGATGCTCAGAGGGCTGCAGCAGCTCTGCTGTGAGGACAGGCTGAGAGAGTTGGGGCTCTGCAGCCTGGAGAAGAGAAGGCTTCGAGGAGACCTTAGAGTGGCTTTGCAGTATCTGAAGGGAGCCTACAGGAAGGCTGGGGAGGGACTATTGACAAGGTCTGGTAATGTCAGGACGAGGGGGAATGGGTTTAAGCTGGAAGAGGGGAGATTTAGACTGGATGTTAGGAGGAAGTTCTTTACAGTGAGGGTGGTGAGACACTGGCACAGGTTGCCCAGGGAGGTTGTGGATGCTTCCTCCCTGGAGGTGTTTAAGGCCAGGCTGGATGAGGCCTTGAGCAGCCTGCTCTAGTGGGAGGTGTCCCTGCCTATGGCAGGGGGTTGGAGCTGGATGATCCTTGAGGTCCCTTCCAACCTAAACCATTCTATGGTTCTATGATTCTATGATCTGGTCTGTCATGGGACAGCTGGGGCAAAATCACTCTAAGTCATATCTCCTGAGATTTTGCCAAGAAGTGGGCAGAGCAGACTTCTGCAGCCTTCCTTAGTCACAAGGCCACACATATTGTGTTGACAAAAGTTTCAGTTTATAATGGAAACCTTAACATTTGGCTCAATTTAGAATAGTCACTGCATTGTCTCCAAGCAGTATCCCACGGCCCTCATGTCACTTCATAGTTTGGTCACTTGTTATTATCTATATGTCCTTCCCTTGTGAGGGCAGCTTAATTGCTGTTTTGTTAAATGGGCCAATTTTCCATTACTTTTCAATTCCTTGAACTTGGAGGAGAAGTTGCTCTGCAGGAAAAGCAAGCAGGGGACATTCAAATGAAAATCCTGCAGGAACATAGTCTCCTCTCCTAGCAAGAAAATAGTTGTGAAACTGAATTAGGTACTTTGGTATGTTGTTTGGAATAAAGATTATTTTCTTGCTGATAAGTTTAGATTAAAATTTTCAGCCTCATAGATCTGTAAGATTATTAAATTTAGGACGATCAAGAATTAGTGGCTTTGGTTTTTGATATACTGCAAGCAATATTGTAGAGAATTAGGCATTGCAGGCATGAACATCACAAGAGCGTTCTGAGGATCATCTACAAAGAACTCAGTCACTTTTTTAACATCATGAAACAGAGGGGATGTGCTGTGGAATATCAGTATCTTCACTTTCCTATGAGTAGTAGTTCAGGAAGAGTTAATCAAAAGAAAGACATTGCTGATTTAGAATCATCTTCTAATTGGGCGATCAAATGACACCGAATTTAGCACTGAACAACAGATTTGCTGTATAAACAATCCAGCTATGCTGACTTCTCTGGCCATTTCACATAGCTTTACAGGGCAGAGCTGTTTTTTTGTTTTTTTTTTTTGTTTCATAACAACTTTCAGATTGTGCTCAGTCTTTCTATCTTCTTTCCTGAAGCCAGGAATCATCAGTTTCTTTGATGCTTCTTCTACGTCTTTCCAGATTTTCTCTATGTTTTCATACCAAAGTTGTGTCCAACTCTTCAATTTTATAGAATTGACAAAATATCTGTGTTCTTATCATGCAGCCATTTTTATTCTGTACAGCACTTTTGACTTAATTAGAATGTCTTCTAATTGATTCTAATGCAAAGATGATTTGAACTAGGCTTCCAAACCAAATTGTGACAGACTACAGCTGTGATTTGTCAGTGTACGTAGAGAAGCTGTCTGGTTGCATATGTTTGAAACAGTTCTTGTCCTGTCCAAAATCTTCACCAAGTGTCAAGATGCATAAAGAATTACAATCAATAACCACATTTTGTTCTGGACACTGAACACATTGGAAACCAAGCCCCTCCCATCTTGATTAGACAGCTAGATCGAGAGATTGGTTTTGGCAACTCTCTAAGAGAGGTAGGTGGTTGTATAAGGGGATTCTTGTGTATAATGGTGCTGATAATTGATCCAAGAGAGTTACATCTCCTTCCAAAAAGCTTTCACTGCTCAACTCATACAAGTGTATGGTTGGTTGCTTCCTTGGGTGCCCTTTGGGAGACATGTCAGCACTTCAATGAAGTGTTGATATTTCTGCAGAGTGTGTTCGGCTGCAATAGGATTTCAGCTGAAAGAGCGCTGTGAACCCGACTTCCGGTGACCAGAGCAAAGAAGTCTGATTTCTGGTCAACAGCTTCTGTTTTTCTGAAAGTAGTTCTTACTTGTGCCAAGTCTTCTGTGTCTGCTGCATCTACAAGCATCAGAAGTTCAGCTATGTGTAAATCAGGCACTATACTGTGTCTGTCAGCTAACATGGAGAAGATCTCATTAAAATGCTCTTATACCTGCTGCTTTTTAATAAAAAAGCAAAACTCAACTGCCATAGATCTGGTAGTAGACAGCAAGAATTAAAAATTACTCAGAACTGAACAGAGATATCTTAAGGGACCATATTTACTTTCAAAGAATAAGAATAAGCATTTTGGTTTTACATTGTCTTTTTCATCGGTAGTTCTCAAAGCACTTTTCATAAAGAAGTTTGTCATTACTGTACTGTCTTGACAGTGGGAAAACATATGGACACCAGAAGATTTGGCACCAAGATCACTTTGTAGCTGGGTGGCAATTAGAGCTTAGCACCCTCTTCAAGACTCAAATGTTTTCCTCCTCTTCTTTCTGTTGGTAGCTTTGGATTGGCAGGTTTCAATTGGCAGTGTACTTATTTGGGAGAGGGTAACCTGACTTCACTGCCATTAGAGTCCAAATGCTCAGAGAAGGATGTTATTTTTGGAGTAAAGTCCACTCGTATCTGGAGCTGCCAAGACATTTCCAAGCCAAAAAGCTAATTGGAGCATTAAAGCACAGAGAGGCTGGTTTTATGCGGCATTGTGAGAGTTATCTGCGCTGCTGTTCTCAGCTGGAGCTGCTTATTGCTACCCTCTCCTGAAGAGTGAGCTTACTTTTAAGCATCTGAGATGTTCTGAAGGGAAATGTGCTTTTGAAAATGTGATCTGGCATAATAAATATTTGAGCATTAAGCGTTAGAGTGAGGAAACTATCTGATAGAGGTGTATCTATCATAATTGCTTTCATAAAATATGGAGACAAGCAGTTCTTTTAATCCATTATTTACTCAGTGGATGGTATATAATTATGTAGGCAATTTCTAAAGTCAGTAAAAGGCTTAGCCAATTCCAAACTGTATTTTGACTCATGCTGAACTCTGTTTTGTCTGGGTAAAACATGAAAAACTTTGACTCTTCTGGGTAAAATACCTTCCTGTTGTCAGTGAGAGCTCTTCCAATTCAGCCACTTATAATTCTGGGAGAAAAGAGAATTAATTAAGTATGGTGCTTTTACAGTGGTCTTTTTACTGGTTCGTTTCATGCTGTTTCTATTGACTGCTGGAAGCTGTATGTGGAAATCAAAGATACAGAAGCCCACAGGGCAGCTTTGCGTCCCATATAACATTCCTTCTTCCAGTTAAAAAACTATTTACACAGGCTGCAAATGATCATGCCCCAGTACCACTAATAAAATACAGTTATCAGTATAGTGACTTGGGCACAAATAATTAAGTCTTTACTTTCCTTGGGTTTCTATGTACTTATAAAAGTAGGCCGTGGGCTGATGTTTCAAATGTGTCAGATAGACTTAATGTAGTTTTGAGCAAGAACAGTCTTGTAGCCCTTGATGCTGCTGAGATTAGTCTCAGGACTGCCTTAAATTGCTCTAGCTAGTAGCTTAATTGTTTCCATATAGAACAATTCCTCGTATCAAAGGAATTCTGAATTAGGGTAAATTTGTTGTGTGATAGAATAACAGCTTTAATGATAAGGGTGTTCTGCTCCATATCTATATGAAGAAAAACATTTATCCTAGCAATGGGCTTAGATCCGTGGTTTTTTCATTCCCCAATGTTTTTAAACATTTGGAATCTTACTTCCAGATTTGACCTGTTAAAGTTGTGGTGGTCTGACAACTGTGGGCTACAAGATTTGAGCTATAGAGCCACACACATCAGAAATGTTAGAACCCAGAGGTTTTTTTTCAGACCTGTTGCAGTTTAACATTAATTAATTTATTAAGTGTGGAAAAGAATAATCAAATTCTGATTGCAAGCAAAGTTTTAGGATAGCAACACTCCTACTACTGATATAATTAAAAAAACCTAACCCAGGAGCATTATTTTAATTTGGATTTCTTTTATATTCCAAAGTTAGTCTGCGTGGCTCAGGAACACTGGTGTAAATTACAGGAGCAATTGAAGAGTTTGACCTATTGTAGGGGAATAATGCTACGCAGGCACGTATCTTGTCACCCAGAGGATTGTTTCATCACTCTGAAAGCAAGAGGAAGTTACAATGACATGCCTAACTCATTTTACCTGAAAGTTGTGAAGCATTTCACAATAGCTACAATTTCTCAATATTTTGCTAACTTTCTAGTCCGTATTGTCCTGGCATCAAGAAAAGACAAGTCTGACCCGGGAATGCAGCTATAAAACTACCTTGACTGACGTTATTAATTCTAAAACTTGTTTTACTTAGCTTTTCCACAGTTTTGCTGGGGGATTGTGTTGGCTTCCATTAAATGACTTGTTCATTCTCCATTTGATGGCTGTTCCAAAACATTTCTGGTTGTTTTCTTCTTCATCCCTTTTCTTTCCTCTTCTCTGGATTTTTTAATGTTCCATAATTTGCCAAACTTAACAATAATGCCTTTGCCTTCCACAGGTTATTTAATTTTCTTCTAAGGGGAAGTTACCTTATTTTGCAGAGTTGAGATCATTGAGTTACTTTTAAGCATCTTTTATGTTCACCAAGAAAATGAAAAATAAAGACTGAGCATAGCGTCTTGTGTTTGCCCAAAGGTCATCTAGTTCACTTACCTGCAGTGAGCTGGACATCTTCAACTAGATCAGGTTACTCACAGCCCCATCTGTTCTATGGATGAGGCATCTACCACGTTTTTGGACAACCTGTGCCAGTGTTTCACCACCTTCAATTTAAAAAACTTCCTTGTATCTAGTCTAAATCTTTCCTTTCTGCTCTTTCTCTGTTGCCACAGATCCTGCTAAAAAGTCTGTCTCCCTCTGTCTTATAACTCCTCTTGGAACACAGAAAGAATTCACTTTTCTGAATTTCTATGTAGTTTTCCCGTACCAGTATCAGATGAGTGCTTTTGAAGAATGCCAATGACAGTGAGGAAGATCACCAGTGCAGAAAAACAGGATTCTTTTGCAATTCCAGTGTAATTGTCTAAGTGACTGATTTCCAAGCTTGAAGACCAGGATGAACTCCATTGGCAGTAAAACAGCATATGTGAACTCAAAACTGAGCCCAGATCAAATGTGACAATGAATGTTTTGAAACAGTCTGAATTGAAATGAATTCATAATCACTCTAAGTGTCTTAACAGAGTTTAAAACTGTAAGCTGTGAGAACTGAAGTTTCAGATTTCACTGTGTCTAACAGCTGGCTAAATTTGTTGAACTGACACAAAATCATTCTTGATAATACAAAATGAATCAAAGTATAATCAACTTTTTTTTTTCTGTTGCTGATGACGCATCTAGGACTCCTTCTAAGCACTGAATGACATATTTTACTATGTGCAGTGATGGATATATAGGTGCGGTAGCTTTTAGGAGCCTTTGGGGTTTTAATTAGGATAAAGATGTTTCTTAAAGCCCTTCAAACAACTATCACTCATATAATCCTTGTTGTCTTTAAGGTATGATAACATTCCTTCTTGTCACATCACACAGATCTTAATGACAGGGAGAGATTAACCACCTGGTTACCAAGGTCCATTTACTGCTAAGTGATAATAACTGCAAATCAAAGTGAAAGGCGTTGCACACTTTAGCCTGGAACATTACAGCAGTGACTGCACTTAACAGATACACCCATTATCACCTTAATCCTCTGGAGAGTGCGAGCAGGAGAAAACTTGTTCAATCGATAGTTAAGCAGTAATGGTGGTTTACCTAATTTTCTCATTCTTGTGGATATCTATCCCAAATATTAATGACAATAGTTTTTTTACCCATTTTGCCTACTCTTGCTTGATTGAAACAGATTTGTAGCTTCTCAAAAGATAGGCTGTATCTAAGCACTCACTTCACCCCTTCTCAAATGGGTTCCTTTTTATCTTTTTGTTTGTTTGTTTGTTTGTTTAATTAAATGCAACTTTTTGAAAGTTGATGTTTCTTTTCAACAGTATTTTCCAAGGCTTAAAGCTTTAAGACCAACAATATTATTGCATCAGTCGAGTGCCAGCAGGAAAGTCTCTCAAAAATGAAGGGGGGAGCCTATAATCCAGCTTGACTAATGTTTGTCAGACCTAAGAAAAGGCAAATTTAGCAAACAGAATTTTTAAGGACTGGGGATGGATGGGAAGGGAGGGAGAAGGATATTTAATAAAGCTCAGGAAATTCAGAAGAGCTTGGAAAAGTTTTGTGTTTTTTTTCCAGCTGTTGTAATGTGAGGAGGCCTCATGGTAAGTTTGTTTGCAGAAATCCCATTTGCCCTGGTTTCTGTGTTTCGGAAAGAACTTGTTTTGATATTTGTTTCCATAAACATCTTGATTTTAGTATTTCACCTACATCGAGTGCAAATATGTCAAAACAAGAATAATGTAAAAGCAGTTATGAAAAGTAAGTTGCAATGTTCTATTAGGTGCAACATTTTTCCTTCCATTCTGTCCTTTCATAGAGGTTGGCATATGCCCTTGAAGGCTCTGTTCT
This sequence comes from Tricholaema leucomelas, assembly GCA_013400475.1. Classification (NCBI taxonomy): domain Eukaryota; kingdom Metazoa; phylum Chordata; class Aves; order Piciformes; family Lybiidae; genus Tricholaema lacrymosa; species Tricholaema leucomelas. The sequence continues at coordinate 6,326 of WAAF01002142.1, read as the reverse complement.
TTGTCAGCATCACGTGGATAAAACAAGAGGTGGGATTGAGCCTTAAAATAAATCCTTTCAGAAGCTGCATGGGGAAAGGAAGCTATTAGCCGTTCTGGTGGGGAATGCAAGAATCACAATGGTCTGTCGGGGAGTTTTGTAGTGTTAGAAGCAGTTAAGTGTAGAGAGGGTGTGGCAGAAAGACTGGAACTTGCACAGACCCAAGGATACTGAAGTGACATGACTTGGGCTGGTAATAAAGCTCTTTAACTGTGCAGTCGCGAGATTTCCTGGAATGGGAAATTTAGGGAGTCATAGTTCCCTTTCGTTTTGAGTATCCCATCAGAAACATTGTTTGAGAACAGAGCTGCAGGTGGAAGGTGCATGCTGTGGGTCTGGCTGAAGAACATAATGACATAAGAATAACAGGCAGCCTTGCCAGATGTCTCTCACTTGTACAGCCTGCGTGTGCTGTCTAAATCATCCCAACGATGTTCTCAGCAACCACTGTCTGCTCCCTCTGAGCCTTCTGATACATTCGGCCTCACTGCCAATCAAGAAATGGAAAATTGCACCATTTTCACTTGCTGTGAAAACGTTGCCTTGTGTATTACACTGTCAAACATGATGGCATGGCTAAATTAAACAAATGAGAATATCCACTTAACAGAAATTAAGAGACTGAATCTTATAATTTTTTTCCAAATCCTGTTATTTTTATATCACTTACATTAACATAATAGGCCAACATATTTTTATTAAGTTAAACACTTTCTGTGATAAAAATCTATTTTCTCCAAGGTATTTATTTTAGTAACTTAAACAGCAATCACGTGGTGAAATTATTTCCAGCAAGCAGCAGAGCTACCTTCATTTAAAATTCAGAGCTAGCTAGCTACAAAATTAAGCTGACAAAAGGCTGAACATTTCCACCCTTTCTGTGTTGTTCAAGCTGCAGGTAAAAACAGATCTCTCTGTTCTTTTTGTTTAAACAACACTAATGAACAAGTCTGGAATCAGTAGCATGGTACCCATCAGTAGGCACTTGACTTTTACCCAGGGATATATAAAGGCAGAGGCCTGTAGTGGAGGCAGGGAATTAACATGGCTGAGTCGGGAATTACAAAAAATAGAATGATTTTATTTTCCTGGAACCCCACCCACAAACTATATACAAACCTTAGTTTAGTTTATTGACAGATTCAGTTCAATTGGGAATTTGTTTTAAAAAATCTTAACAACAAATGTAGATATTTAGGAAGTCAGGAAATGAAAAAGGCTAAGCTATAAGCATAGCTTTACCCCACTAGCAATCAGGCTGAGCAGAAGATGAAGGCAGCAGCAGGTCTTACTCACAGAGGTGAGATAGGCATTCGACAGTGTGCTAGTTTGAGCCTAACTAGAATGTTTTGGTGAGAGGGGCTAGATAATAGGCTGAGAAACGAAAAACAATGGTGATGTTTACTTCGCTCACAGTCTTGCTGAGATGTGTAGAAAGGGAAAGCAAAACATTAGATGAAGTCACTTTGCTCTTCACTTCGCTTGGGCACTTAGCTCTGGGCTGTGCTCTCATCTGTTTGCCTGCTGGGGAGCTGAGGCTGCTGGCTGAACTCCAACTTGCTTTCTAATCTCACCCTCCATTTGCCTTGGCTGATTCACTTTGCTTCTTAATCCTCTTGGCCAAACCTCCATTCTTCCTTGGGGTTGGGGTAAGGTTGAGAGGGGTAGGGGGAAGGTGAGGCGGTGGTTGAGAGCCCCTCCTGGGGATTCAGGTTTCTGGGAGGGGAGTTGTGTCTGTATTACCTTTTTACCTTGCATATTTCTGTATGTATATATCTGTATATACTGTAAATATCTGCTTGTAAATTGTGCCAGCTGTAAATATAAGCTTCATTCAAATTTCCAGAGCCAGCTGAGTCTAGTCTAGGTGATTTCTAAAGTATGGGGGGACAGGGGACAACCAAACCACCACAGTGACCCCTTGCTGGATTCCTCTGTGGAAGAAGCCTTCTGACACTGCAGGCAATATCCAGTAGTGTATGTCCACGTGAGAGAAGCCCGAGGTGAGTAGCAGAGCTGCCAAACTCAGGAGTGTCTCAAGCACTTCTTCCACAAATAGGATGATCGTGGAACGATGCTGCCTCAGTAGTGGCAGGGGAGACCCAAACTATTAGCATCTTCCCAGGAAGTTGGCTGCTGATATAGTCTGAGAGCAACTGGTCTGGGTGTCACTGGCAACTCTCTCAAAGGACTCCAGGGCTTGCCAAGCCTGCAAGTTTGCACAGTATGGTGCAAAAGTGGGGAGAACTGCCCAGAAGCAGGGACAGGGTAAGACCAAGAGCCATGCAAAAAGGTAGGATTCGTCCAAAAGAGGGTATGGTCCGAAATGGGAATTCCATCATGACAGGAACCTGTCCTCCCAGGCACTCTGTCAAGACAAGAGGTCTTTCAAGATAGGAACTCTCAAAGCAGGAACATTTTCCCATTCTCCCTTGCTCTGTTTAGCTTTTCTAGCCAGTGTCCATTTACCATTTATACTGGTTGTGAAAACCCAGCCAACCACCAGCCTAACTCCAGTGCGTCATGCGTCAGTCCACGTGTGGAAAGATGCCTTTTGCTGTTTCCCCTCAAGCCTGCAGGGCGGGGTGGGGAAAACAATTTTCATACTTTCTTTTCCCATTCAAACCTGCTAGGGGGGGAAGAAAGGAATTTGGGGTACCCTGGAACAAGGCCATGTTGATTTGTTCAAAAATGCTGTGTAATTATGGAACTGAAAAAAATGTTAGAACAGAAGAGGCATTGTCATGTATATGTGTTTAGCCTTTGTTTTCTGAGAAATCGTTTGAGCTTCTCAGAGCAGAAATCCTTTACTAAGGAAATTGTGAAGCTTCTTCAAAAGCATGATCTGTTTTTTCTATTTTTTTCAAGGCAAATTAAAAGGGACAAAAGTTCCCTATAAGGTGTTTTCCAGCATGGTCAGCACTGCATATTTTACAATTTTTCCTTAAAAATCCTCCAACCCCTCCAACTCAACCTAAAAATAAACCCCATAGCAGCTCGCTGTGCAGTTTCCTGCTTCCAGGACATTACTTTCAGCAGAGGTATTGCCACATTTTTATGAAACAAGACAAGAGTTTCTCTTTCTGTCCTTCACTGAACTTGCCTTGAGGACATATTGTACCATAAGATATATTTCATTAGAATTATTTTATGCTGCTTATTTGCTGTGCTCTATGTTGGGCAGATACTAGCTGAAAAAAATCTGGGGTTAGGAACCTTTGTGTTAGCTCAGGAAACACTTTGGAAGTGTTTTTAAAGTAAAAGTGCCTAACATCTGTGGCTGACCTATCTTATGATAACACGATGGGGCACCTTTCTTTCTGAAGAGATCTAAATTGATTTAAGAAACATGATTTGGTCAACTTCTGTCTATTTAGGGATAAAAGCAGCATAATCCTAAAAATTCTGAGAGGGAAGGGGACTGAGAGGATTTTAATCTGTGTTTTTCAAAGGATTAGACAAATAAACTCTGAGTTTAATTTTTAATTCCTTGTTGAGAGCTGTAATTCCAAGAGATGAAATGTCATTGTGGCAAATAATCCTGTAAAGTGTGGGGAAAGGACTCAAAAAACTTAAAACCCAGTCCTGAAACCAATTCTGATTTCAAGAAGACTGTTGCTGTTGTGTAGTTATGAAGGGGCTCAATGGGAGGCTTGATGCTTTTTAGAAGCCTTAGATATCCAGGTGTAAAATTGTGTAGCAGTCTTCTCCTATTATCTTCTGTACAGGCTGATAAGGTGATCCAGCACAGATAGCATTACATGGCATCTAATTTCTGTCATATCCAAGGAAGTTTGACTTGCTCAGTTTGAAAACCCTACATAGGCTCATCCTAATCACAGCTCCTGTGGCCACGTATTTTAAAAAGGTAAAATCTGGGCACTTTGTTCTGCTGGTGCTGAGGCAGCATCCTCGGCCCGTGGAAAGCCCTCTGGGCAACATGTTGTACCAGAGCTGATGAAAAACATCCATCTTAGTGTTTTTCTGTTGGCTGCTGGTGCTGCTTCGACGAAGAAAAACAGTTTCTCAGTGTCAAGATCAGATGGTGATGCTAGGAAAGAGACGTGACATAAACTAAGCTCGAGTTTCAAGGCTCAGATCGGACTTAAACTTCCATCTTCCACATGCCGCCTGAGTGCCGCAACCAGCAGGCCATTACCGGGCTGCCATTGTGTCGTTCTGGCCTCTCTACAATTTTGCAATGATCTCCGTTCTGTCGTGAATAGAGCGAAAGAAGTGCTAAACTGTCATTATTCCCCCTGCCTCCCCCGCCAATGGAATTGTTCTTTTCTAGCCAGCCAATTCCCCAATTACTCTCCTGCTGAGAGATTCAGTGACTTGTCAAAGGTCTCTTGCAAGGCAGGAGCTGAGCCAGGTTCTGTGTGCCAGCAGAGATCAACCCTGCAGCAGCTCCTCATTTCTGCCTGTTTGCCTTTCACTGCAAGATGTGGTATGTCTGATGATAGAGGGTGTACAACATTGTCCATATTTTCTGAATTAGTAAATGACACATTAAAACATTGTTTTTACAGTTATTACAGGATAATAATTGCAAGTATATCAGCAAAAAAATCCCAAGCATCCTTGTAAAGCTGATAATTGTATGCACAGTTAACGTTTTCCTGAAAACTCAGAATACACTTCTGTATTTGTAGACGTTTACATTACCTGGGTCCAGAACAAAACCAGACTTCAAGGCATGAAATGGTCACATTGAAATGGGAGACAGGGCTTAAAATGTTCTCCTTCTTATCAATACTTCTCAGTAGAATTTCTGCTTTCATTGTTTGCTCTTTTTAATAAGAAACGTTCCTAAATCCTAAGACTGGAATAAATGAATATTTCATTTAAGTAGAATGGTAAACTATCCAAGAGTTTCTGTATGCCTGGGAGTGTTCCATTGGTTACTGCATCTCTCAGAGTTCCCTATGAAGCACTTAGTAAACCAGCAAACTTTTATTTGAATGTTATGGCCTGCTATGTAGACTCACTGTCTGACACATAGACTCATCAGCTCGCTGAAGTGACATATTTGGTGTCTTCATGGTCTGCTTAGAAACACAGCACAAGTCTGCAGAGCAGTTCTTTACTGGTGTGAGAGAAGCAGCACCTCAGAATTAGTGTTTTCAAACAGAAACAGGTCATATGCAGGAGTCCAGGCTACTGGCTGCAGGGAGTGCTGGAGCCTCTCACTTGCTGTAGAAGGGGAAGAGGATAACAATTGCTCCAAGTGTGAGCAGGTGAACTTTCTTCTCACCTTGGTGGCAGAATTGAAAGATGAGGTAGCTGAGCTGAAGGACGAAGTATCCAGGCTCAGGTCGATAAGGGAGAATGAAAGGGAGCTGGATCTGTGGGAGCAGGCACTGCAGATCGCCTCTGCTAAGGGAGCTGCCCCTGGAAACAGGGAGGGATGGATATAGATCCCTGTCAGAGGCAGTAAGGGAAGTCCACCCCGGCCCTCTCCTCCTCTTCCACTGCCCTTGCACAACAAATATGAGGCGCTGCATGCAGAGGGCAGGGAGGATGAGAGGGCTGAGGAGCATCCAACCGGGATGATGCCTAGGGTGGAGCAGTCCCCACCAGCTGTGGTGACTAGCTCCATAAAAACCAAAAAAAAGAGAAGAGTCATAGTTGTTGGGGACTCAGTCTTGAGGGGAATGGAGGGACCAATTTGTCATCCCAACCCATCTCACAGGGAGGTCTGCCCCCTTCCTGGTGCCCGGGTTAGGGACATCACCAGGAGACTCCCTAACCTAATCCGTCCCTCTGATTATTACCCCTTGCTGGTAATACAGGCTGGCAGGGATGAGATCAAGAAGAAGGGCACCAGGGCAATTAAAAAGGAAATCAAGGCCCTGGGGAAATGGATAGATAGGGCAGGAACACAGGTGGTGTTCTGCTCAGTTCCCCCTGTGGCAGGGGAGTACACAGAGAGGAACAGCAGAACCTATGACATCAACAACTGGCTCAAGGGATGGTGCGGGCGGCGGCACTTTGGCTTCTTTGACCTTGGGGGAACTTTTACTGAGCCGGACCTGCTTGGTCATGATGGGGTGCAGTCGTCTAGGAGGGGCAGGAGAGTCTTGGCACTGGAATTGGCAGTGCTCATTAGGTGGGCTTTAAACTACATATGAAGGGGGTGGGTGAGGCAATTACTCTCTCTGAGAAGGAGAGAGTGGGAAGGAAACTAGGGTCAACTGAGGAATCGAGAGCCAAGCTGAAGTGCACCAATGCACGCAGCTTGGGTAACAAGTACGAGGAACTAGAAGTCCTGGTCCACCAGGGTG
>WAAF01002141.1:0-52914 GCA_013400475.1 Tricholaema leucomelas | reverse complement strand
AGGAGAGGAGAGGAGAGGAGAGGAGAGGAGAGGAGAGGAGAGGAGAGGAGAGGAGAGGAGAGGAGAGGAGAGGAGAGGAGAGGAGAGGAGAGGAGAGGAGAGGCGAGGCGAGGCGAGGCGTCAAATTTAGTTGGAAGAAGTACAGAAGACTGTACTGGTTCTACTCATATTGTAGAGGCTGGCATCATTTACTCAGGATTTGGGAGTTGTGTCCTCTCCTCAGCTGTTGCCCAGAGCAGCATTTTTGGCCATTTCTATGACAAAGCTGGGAGGGAAGGGTCAGCCAGTGCCCTTCCAATGAACAAAAGACAGATCTTCAGACACATTCTGTAGAGTGGGTATAATCTCTAGCAGTGACAACCACCATTTCATCTGTCTTCTCTTTGAATTCTTTAAAATTGGACCTCTTTTAACAAGCCATAGTAGGATGATCACCACAATCCTCAAATAAAGGGAGCCAAGGTCACCACTGTAGCAGAGAAAAGCTGATTAAGATGTCGCCAGCTCCCACAGCCGACCTGCAGAAAATACTTGCCTTGTACTGCAGGAGGTTTTACAAAAGCCTTTCTGTTTAGACCAAATCACACAGAATCACAGAAACATTCCAGTTGGAAAAGACCCCCAGGATCACCAAGTCCAACCCAGATCCCTACTCTGCAAAGTTCACCCTTAAACCATATCCTCAAGTACCACATCCAAACAACTTCTAAACACAGACAGGGTTGGTGAGTCCAGCACCTCCCTGGGCAGCTCATTTTAGTGCCTGACCACTCTTGCAGAGAAAAAATGTTTCCCAGTGTCCAATCTAAACCTACCCAGTGGCAACCTGAGGCCATTCCCTCTTCTTCTATCACTAATTACCTGTAAGAAAAGCCCAGCAGCAGCCTCCCCACAGCCTCCTTTCAGGCAGCTGTAGACAGCAATGAGGTCTCCCCACAGCCTCCTCTTCCCCACACTAACCATCCCCAGCTCCCTCAGTCACTCCTCATCAGATTTACTCTCCAGGCCCTTCACAGCTTCCCTGCCCTCCTCTGCACTGGCTCCAGCACCTCCACATCTCTCTTGTACTGAGGTGCCCAAAACTGAACACAACACTCAAGCTGTGCCCTCACCAGAGCTGAGTCCAAGGGACAATCACCTCCCTGCTCCTGCTGGACACAGCATTTCTGATCCCAGCCAGGATGCCTTTGCCTTCCTTTGCCACCTGGGCCCACTGCTGGCTCATCCCGAGTTGCTTGTCTGTTACAGCCTCCAGGTCCCTTTCTGCCAGCAGCTCTCCAGCCACAGTGCCCCAAGCCTGTAGCATTGCTTGGGGTTGTTGTGGCCCAAGTGCAGGACCTGGCATTCAGCCTTGTTGAAGCTCTTGACATTGATGTGTGCGTTAGAGTATGAAAGATGTTACTCAAGTCTCTAACAATGTCAGCCTAGGTGGAAGGTGAATCACCTATCTTGATGTGAAATTAACCATTGGTAACCATTAAAGTATATTTAGTATTAACATATTACAGGCTCCACAGAGAGATTGTGGAGTCTCCTTCTCTGGGGACTTTCCAGCCCTGTCTGGATGTACTCCTTCATGACCTGAGCTAGATTCTCTGGTCCTGCTCTGAACCCACAGGATTACACAGGATCACAGGATGCCAGGAGTTGGAAGGGACCCAAAGAGATCATCAAGTCTAAACCCCCTGACAGAGCAGGACCATACAACCCTCTGGTTCTAAATTATAAACAAGAAATATGACAATTCCAGAGATGCTGAGTAAAGACACAGTAAAAAGTCAATAAAAGAGGCCATTGGATACAAAAAGAAAAGCAATAGAGAAGTTTCTATCATCCCATTGGATTGTTAATCAGCATATAGTGTGCTGCACAAACTGTTCTTTTTCCTTGTCTGTTCTCTGCTCTTTTGCATGGCTTTGCTGACCTCGGCTGAGACTCTTGGTTATGGCTAAGTAGATAGCAGTGAGGCTTTTCTGATCTCTCTCTAGTGGGGTGAGCTATTCCCTTGTGCTCTTGTGAGGGGAACAATTTGAGGGAGTCTTTGTGTTACTTATGAATTGTGAATAATTGTATGTATCTGCCAACATATTTTGCAGACAAACATTGTATTTTATGCCTTTGGATTTTAGCTTGCTTGCACATAGAGCTTCATTTTGCTTCCAAACCTTCTGAGCTAGCCTGGTGATCTTCTTTTGGGGGGGTAATTAGAATAGAATAGAATAGAATAGAATAGAATAGAATAGAATAGAATAGAATAGAATCAATCAGGTTGGAAGAGACCTCCAAGATCATCCAGTCCAACCTAGCACCCAGCCCTATCCAGTCAACTAGACCATGGCACTAAGTGCCTCATCCAGGCTTTTCTTGAACACCCCCAGGGATGGTGACTCCACCACCTCCCTGGGCAGCCCATTCCAATGCCAATCACTCTCTCTGTGAAGAACTTCCTCCCAACATCCAGCCTATACTTCCCTTGGCACAACTTGAGGCTGTGTCCCCTTGTCCTGTTGCTGGTTGCCTGGGAGAAGAGACCAACCCCCACCTGGCTACAACCACCCTTCAGGTGGTTTCAACCCAGCACATGAATGCATATACATAATGACTCCTTAAGAGATAGAGTGACTGGTGTAACAGGAAAGGAGGTGTTTGCAGTACAGCTGTAACGGCAATTTCCTTGGAAGGAGAAGAAAATCATTTGGGTAGACAGCATAGACTACTGCTGGAAGGAGAAGGGATCTTGGTCTCTCCAGCTCTCCAGCTAATCTCACTTCTGAAGATGAAAGCCGAGAAAGCACTTTAACTTTAGAGCCCTAGCATATTGAGTTTTTGTTAGATGTTTTGTGAGGCATCTGAGGAAAGATATTTTCTATGAGAGACACATACTGGGTATGCAGCACAGCTACCACCCTTGTTATCAGAGCTGGATGTTTTCCCCTGGTGAGAGCTTCCAACAGTTCTCATAACCACAGAATCATAGAATCAAGCAGGTTGGAAGAGACCTCCAAAGATCATCCAGTCCAACCTAGCACCCAGCTCCATCCAGTCATCTAGACCATGGCACTAAGTGCCTCATCCAGGCTTTTCTTCAACACCTCCAGGGATGGCGACTCCACCACCTCCCTGGGCAGCCCATTCCAATGCCAATCACTCTCTCTGTGAATAACTTCCAACCGTTCTCATAACAGCCCCAAAGCCATCATCAGATCTATCAACAGGATTCAGCACTGTTACCCACATTTTATCCAGCATCTGTGCTCAGTCTTTCTAAATATCTCCCTAATAATTTAAGCCTGGTGATTTTATTCTGGGGGTAATTTCAACCCAGCACATTCACACATATGCATAATGACTCCTTAAGAGATAAAGTGACTGGGGTAACAAGAAAGGAAGTGTTTGTAGTACAGCTGGAACATCAATTTCCTTAGAAGGAAAAGAAAATCACTTGGGCAGACAGCACAGGCTACTGCTGAAAGGAGAAAGGATCTTGGGCTCTCCAGCTTTAGTGTTGCTGTAGACATGGAGTGTGGACAGGCCATTTTTAAAAGAGACTAAGTGCATTCTTGTGCCATAATTTTTCCAGGCTTCCTTTCCTCAGTCTGTGAAATGCAAGGCACTCTTTCTCCATTGTTTTGCATCACATAATCCCCAACAAATTTATGCTCTCAGGTGTTTTATTTTTCATTTGGGTCCCTTTGCATTGCCGTAATTGACAGGACATTCATCTGAGCATCTTCCCACCCCAGGACACTGAATCTTCTTTGTATAATAGACATGATGGCTTCACACAATGCTCTCTCTAACACAGCAAATGCAGTGGTACTTCATATTTCAAACCAGGGAGGGGGGTCCCTCTGTCTGAATCTTTTCTATTCCTCATTGAACAAAACCGTCCAGCTTCTGTCTGAACACGTAAGTCGGTGGAGTGGCTTAGAGCCTTATCAAAGCTGTGCCCGGGTCTAATCACAGCCGGGTGTTATCAAGGCTGTGCCTGTAGGAACTGGCACACTGGCAGTTCTGACTTGGGTTTTAAGTGGTGTGATAACCCCGTCGATACGATGCTTTGTTTTGGTTAGCAGAGCCATTCCAGCTACCTTAGCAAATTGCCCTGGGAGGCGCTTTAAAATCAGGAGCCATCGTTAAAGCCTGCAGCTGCCAGTAGTAACACCTTAGAAAAGGCAGATGAGGGCAGGGTGTAGCTGGTCGTAGAGAAGCCAGAAGGAGAAAAAGTCGGTTCCACAAATTCTTACAGGATCAAAGTAAAGAACGATTCAAGAACTAAGCTAATGCTGTTTGCTACAAGCCAGAAGGAGAAGTCAGTTCCACAAATTCTTAAAGGATCAAAGTAAAACAATGATTTGAGAACTAAGCTAATGCTGTTTACTACACAAGGTTGGGAGAAAGAAATCAGATCACTAATACAAGATTACAAGAGAAGATCAATTAAGCCCACAAATTAAACAGAAAAAGTAAATGAACAGGGGAGGGAAAGTTTGGATTTAATAATACAACAATCAATAAATGATATACCATCAAAAAAAAAACCCTAGTATTTCTGCAAGGACCATTTTCCAGATGGAAGACACAGTAAAAGTGATCTTCTCATTATGCCATCCCTTACCTAGTGTCAGTAAACAGAGATGCAATAACCGATAGCGCTGGGACAAGCTGCTTGTATAGATTGGGTGGGAAATGTAAATGACAGAGTCCTATGTGGATTACCAGAGGAACTCAAAGGAAAGCTAAGAAACGTCACACAAACTCCTTAGGAAAGAAGAGCCAGTGCAAAAGGCAGGAGTGCATGAATCTGCACTCTCTAAATGTAAGCCAGGAAGAGAAATGTCTACTGCAGATGTATATCTGTATAACAATGTGGCAATCGGACTAAGAGCAATTGTCTTTTTTGGTTTTATTATAATGTTAGCTCTTAAAAACAAAACAAAAATCCCCACAACCTTCTGCAGTTATTTCCATTTCTTTTTTCCTGCAACAGCTTTGGAATAATCCTTTGTGATCACAGTCTCACAGTATCACCAAGGTTGGAAGAGACCTCACAGATCATCAAGTCCAACCCTTCACCACAGAGCTCAAGGCTAGACCATGGCACCAAGTGCCACGTCCAACCTTGCCTTGAACAGCTCCAGGGACGGCGACTCCACCACCTCCCTGGGCAGCCCATTCCAGTGCCCAATGACTCTCTCAGTGAAGAACTTTCTCCTCACCTCAAGCCTAAATTGCCCCTGGCACAGCCAAGGCAATCCAAGACAGATTAATGTGAAGAACATAATCCTGAGAAGTTCTGTCCAGCTGAACGGGTAACAAGCAACAACTTGGCAGTTGTCATCAAAAGTGCAAGGAAAGAGTCTCCATTTCTGTAGATTATAACTGGAGGCTGAAGGGACAGAAAAAGTGCATCCCTGGAGCAACTCCCAAAAAAGATGGGTGCTTACACAGCTAATGGCTACAAGAAGCCCTTCTGAAATTGCAGTCACCCAGGATGGACCACTTCATTCTCAGCATCTAACAAGGACAACAGCAACTTCCTTTCATGGCTGCCAGTGGAAACCAAGAGCTGAATCAAAATCAGAGAGTCAGAAAAAGGAAGAGGTAAAATGCCAGTCTGCTGTGTTCAGGGAGTAACAGAAGTAAACCAAGCCAATACCAAGAATTTCCATATCCTCTATTCCATCCCTAGACAGACCTGAATAACCTCACCAATTTCACCAAGTCATCATTTGCATAGCTGTGCTCCTTTGCCGTTCTCTTTGCTTCCTAGAGGAGAATTACTTTGATACATAACTAATTAAGGAGCACAGGGCACTTTCTGGGTAGGTCTTCAAATGGTGGGAGATAACTGGAGACCTGTTCTCTTTGCATGCAGGATAATAGAACTTGCCAGCCTTTATTTAAAGCAATAATGAACTCTTTGATCTCTTTAATCACATAATCCACAGAAAATGATTCTTGACCATTCCAAGAACAAGTTCCAAATGATTAATAGTCAACTCCAAAAGACTTGGTTTAACCTGATTTGCCCTAGGGACATTGTGCTTTTAGCTTGGGAAGACTTTGCAACCAGAAAAATTCAATTCATTTTCATTCTAATTTGTTCTATTACTTTTGCATTAGCTGGCTGCCTGATTTTTGTTATACTAAAAGAGACTGCAGGGGAGCTTTAACTGAAAACTTTAACAATTGGGATCAACTCTTTCAACTGGACTTTAAGCAAATTATCTTCTTTTGATTATGTTCTTCTAGTATCTGAAGGGGGCCTACAAAAAAGCTGGGGAGGGACTTTTTAGGCTCTCAGGGAGTGACAGGACTAGGGGGAATGGGGCAAAGATAGAGGTGGAGATTCAGACTGGAGGTGAGGAGGAAGTTCTTCACTGTGAGAGTGGTGAGAGCCTGGAATGGGTTGCCCAGGGAGGTGGTTGAGGGCCCGACCCTGGAGGTGTTTAAGGCCAGGCTGGATGAGGTTGTGGGCAGTCTGCTCTAGGGTAGAGTGTCTCTGCCCGTGGCAGGGGGCTTGGAACTAGATGATCCTTGTGGTCCCTTCCAACCCTGACTGATTCTATGATTCTGTGTTTTTTGTGTGTATATGTAGTGTGTATCTATATGTATGTGCACATATGGGGGAGGTGATGTTGTTGGGTGTTTCTTTTCTTAACCTGGTCTCCTGAAGCAAGTAATATACCATGTGGACTTGAGCAGATGTGAAACTACAATGATAAATGGAGGCTTTAGAAGTGGAGAGCAGTGGCCCAGCAGCAGTGCCTAGGTGGGTACCTACCTGAGGAAACACAGTTCCACAGTCTTGCTCCTGACAGAGTGAAATGTCAAAACCAGAATGTCTCTTACAAGCACCAGTGGCAGTGGGCTGATGCAGGATGAAATTAGGGGGAAAAGATGACCTTTTGATCGAAGAGTAGCAAGGGCAAGTTTTCCCCTTCTCTGTGGCTCAACCCAGTCAAGTTTTGTGCTCTAAGACCAGTGAGGTACAGTGATTCACAGACAGGGCTTCAGGATTTCACATGATTTCTCTAACCTTTTAGTACTGTCTGCTTCTGCAGTATGTGGGGGTCGTCTCTCTCACCAGTCCCTGGAACTACTGCAAACAAAAGGGCAAGTCAGGCTTTAGGCTTTTCTTTCATCCACTACCAAATGAAACATATCAAAATATTTTGATGGAAACAAAAGTGTACAGGATGGGAATGGCTGTTGAAATGGGCACTTTCAGGTGAGTCAAATCAGGCAACAATTTCACCTGCTCTTTATTTGATACAAGGACCAAAAACAATCTGCTTTCTCTCTCTCTCCTCCCACTCCCTCTTAGAAAGGAGCAGAATTACAGACTCGCAGAATTACAGACTCTCAGAATGTCAGGGGCTGGAGGGGACCTCCAAAGTTCATCCAGTCCAACCCCCCTGCCAGAGCAGGATCACCTAGAGCAGATCACACAGGAATGTGCCCAGGCAGGTTGTGAATATCTTCAGAGAGGGAGACTCCACAACCCCCCTGTGCAGCCTGTTCCAGTGCTCTGTCACCCTCACAGAGAAAAAATTCCTCCTCAGGTTTACACGAAACTTCCTATGCCTCAACATAATAATAACTGTAACTATGACAAACAACTTAATTAGAAGTGACAAAGCTCCTGAACTTGTGAAGTACAGACTTCTGTTTTGCAGCATCAAAGCTACAGGTAATTGAATGCAGAACAAATGCTGAAAGACCAGAGCCTCTGAGGTTCTTCAGGAGGAGAATGTGTAGTGAAAGGCGTGCAAAGGAATTTGGTGAAATACATCTAATAAAAGGATCTGTAGCAGGGGAGCTCAAAAGCATGGCAGGCTGCTAGTAAGCCTTGGCAGACTGCTGCTAAAGGGTGGGTGTGACTAATAAACGTTGCAGAGTTCATCTCATGGCATGGATTCAGTGATCCAAAGCGCTTGGCTTGGTGAGGGCAAACTGAAATCTGGTAACTGAAGGAAGTGCAGCTGTGGAGTGGCATTGAGATAGGAATGTGTGGTGGGTTTAGGAAACATCCCTCCCCTCTCCCCAAAGTTAGAATGTACCAAAACAGCTCAGATGGCTTGGAAGTAAGACAAAGCTCTATTTTACAACAAGCTACATTTCCAATCATATATACACAAAAATATTTACAAGGATTTGCTGTTACATATAATTTAGAGATAATACAGAAATCCAATCCTCCCTGCCCACACAAAGAAAGCCCAGAAGGGGCCAGCACCACCTTCTTCTCTCCCCACAGGCAGAAAACCAACAAGATCTCATCTGTAACTGCACAGAGGAGCAGTGGAGAAGGTGGAAAGCAGAAGGCAAAGGGAACAAAGAGTAGGAAATTGTTTCTGCATTGCTGCTTTATCCCTTTTAGCAAACCGATGAATGTTAGAGACTTTACTATTCTTTCACCTCCAATGATCTCATTTATTTAGATTCTGCACTGAGCTTTCAGGCAAGTCCCAATTTCTCTTATTGGAACAGTCCTATAAGCCTTAAACTACTGCAGAAAGAAGCACTGATATATACTGAAATAACAGTAAAAGCTTTTCCCTTCGTTGAACAGAGGAGGGGCTTGAATCTGGGTCTTCCATATTCCAGAACTCTATCCTAACATTTTCTAAGACCATTTGTGCTCGCTGATCAACCATGAGCAGGCAAAATAGTCTACATGGCACAGATGGGGCAGTTAATTTCTTTTTCCATTGTGTTTGCAATCCTCTCCATGATGTGGTAGCAGCTGTGGTGAGAATGGTAGCCATCCTCAGTCTATGCTCCATTTAGTTCCTGCATTTTGAAGGCTTCGCCCTGTGTCAAAAGTGAAAAGCCCTTTTCAGCAGCGCAGTGTGAGCTGCAGCACTGTGAAATATCAGTAATTGCAGGGGAGTCTCTTTCCTGTTCTCTTCTTCTCTCCCTTCTCATATCAAAATGGGACACACTGACTTCCAGAACTCATAATCATAGAATCATAGAATCAACCAGGTTGGAAGAGACCTCCAAGATCATCCAGTCCAACCTAGCACCCAGCCCTGTCCAGTCAACCAGACCATGGCACTAAGTGCCTCAGCCAGTCTCTTCTTGAACACCTCCAGGGACGGTGACTCCACCACCTCCCTGGGCAGCCCATTCCAATGCCAATCACTCTCTCTGGCAAGAACTTCCTCCTGACATCCAGCCTAGACCTCCCCTGGCACAATTTGAGACCAGCACGTAGGTGCACAATGGTTTTGTTTCAGCACTGAGGCACCAGGGAACTCTTCTCCAAAAGGCTGTGATTTCCAGATGAGCATCACTTAATTACCAAGCAAAGATCAGACCTGATTTGGACCTGGACATCCTGACCTACTTAGAGATGTCCTTGCTCAATGCAGGGGGGTTGGACAAGATGAGCTTTGAGGGTCCCTTCCAACCCAATGCAATCTGTGAGTCTCCCTGCTACCAACATTCTTTCTGCTGTTAGCAAAACGCCCCCTTCTGGCAAATCACTCTATTGGCTATGACTCTTTTCCTTGAAAAGGGAATTTAAGAACTATTTGGTTGGGAATTAATTGGCTGAGGCAGGAATTATAAAAACAGATTTATTTTCCCCCCAAACACTACACAAAACTGTTTCATTTTATTAACAGGTTCTAATTCGGTCAGGAATCTTCACAAGGATGCTTATGGGAAATGTTAGGAATTTAGGGAAGTCAGAAAATGGAAGAGGCTAAGCTACAAGACAGCTTTACCCCACTTATAAATCAGGCTGAGCAGAGAACCTTGGGAACAGCAGATTTTACTCATGGAGGTGAAGTAGGACTTTAGAGGTGAGCCCTGCTGGATTTCTCTGTGGCAGCCTCTGCAGCTGCAAGCTGTATCCAAATGCGGATCCACGCGGCAAAGTCGGATGCAAGTAAAACCTGCCAAAGGCCCAAATGCCTGCAGACACAGCTTCCACGAGGCAAGGATCGTGGAGCAGCACTGCCTTAGTAGCACAGGGTTGAAACCCAGACTGCTGCCATGTTCCCCAGCTCAGGGTAGCGAGCAGGAAGCCACGAGAGAAGCCAGGCCCAGGTGCCACTGGCAGCTCTCTCTCAAATGGACCTAAGGACCTGCCAAACTTGCGGACTCGTGGGGCAGCAGCACAGACTGTGCAAGGGTGGGACTAGAGCAGAACTGCACAGAATGGTGCAAGAGCAGACCCGCCTGCTTTTGTCCTCCCTCCATTTAACAGCTTCCTAGACCTTGTGAGTGTTGCCATATATACACTGGGTGTGAAGAATCCAGCTGATCACCAGCTGATCCCAGCACAGGCTTGCCCATGAGTCAGGACACGTGAGGAAAAGGGAGGCTATTGCTGTCCCCCCTTCAAGCCCGCAACGGGGGCAGGAGGATGCAGTTTTGCGCTGTCTTCTTGGGGGCTGGAGCACAAACCCTATGAGGAGCAGCTGAGGGAGCTGGAGGTGTTCAGCCTGGAGAACAGGAGGCTCAGGGGAGACCTCATTGCTCTCTACAACTATCTGAAAGGAGGCTGCAGCCAGGCAGGTGCTGGTCTTTTCTCCCAGGCAAGCAGTGACAGAGGAGGACACAGTCTAAAACTGTGCCAAGGCAGGTTCAGGCTGGACGTTAGGAAGAAATTCCTGATGGAAAGAGTGGTTGACATTGGAATGGACTGCCTGGGGAGGTGGTGGAGTCACCATCCCTGGAGGTGTTTAAAAGGAGGCTGAATGGGGTATTTAGTGAGGTGGTTTAGTTAATTAGAAGGGTTGGGTGATAGATTGGACTTGATGATCCTAGAGGTCTTCTCCAACTCGGTTAATTCTGTGATTCTCCTCCTATTCAAACCTCCAGAGACAGAGGAGGGGAAGAAGGGGTTTGGAGTGCCCCACAACAAAGAAATATAACTAAAGGAATATCATCAGAGAAGGGTCAGACTGTTCAAATGGCAGAGTACGTTTCTGCATTTAGGATGGTGGCTGGCACAGATGTGACACCGTGCAGAAGATCTGAGTCTAATCTGTGTTTTGCTTGAAGCAGATGTAGAAACAAAGGTGAAGACTGATTCCTCTGAGCATTATCACACCACTTAGTTCTCAGGTCAGTAAAACTCCTTAGGCGTAAAGCAAGATCTGTTCTGTACCTAACTGACCTAATAGCGACCTTCCAGTACGTGGAGGCAGCTACAAGAAGGATGGAGAGAGACTCTTTATGAAGACCTGCAATGACAGGATGAGGATAATGGCTTCAAACTAGAGAAGAGGAAGTGAGCAGATGTGAGGAACAATTTCCACACTGTGAGGATAGTGGAACACTGGAAGAGGTTGCCCAAGGAGGTGGCTGGGAACCCATTCCTGGAGATACTCAAGGTAAGGCTGGACAGGGCTCTGGGCAACACTGGGTTGCTCCTGCTTTCTGCAGAGGGGATTGGACTGAATGAACTTTGGAAGTCTCTTCCAGCCCAGACAATTCTGTGATTCTGTGAGCACAGGTTCAGTTCTCCATTAGCTAAAGAGAGTTAGACTCTCATTTCTGGAGATGAAAGCCAAAAAAGCACTTTAAAATAGCTTTAAAGCCCTAGCATTTGGAATTTCTGTTAGATGCTTTGGGAGGCATCTGAGGAAAGATATTTTCTGTGAAAGACACACACTGGGAATCCAGCATGTGGATGACCTCTCAGATTCTAGCCAGCTATCACCCATGTTACCAGAGCTGGACATTTTCTCATGATGACTTCCAGCAGTTTTCATAACAGCCCCAAAGCCACCACTGGATCTATCAACAGGACTCAGCACCCTTAGCCCCCTTTTATCCAGCAGCTGTGCTCAGCCTTTCTAAATACCCCACGAATGATTGAAGCTCTGTTTTACCTGCAGTGAACTCTTGCTTTTAAGGCTCTCTCCAGTTCAGCAGCATCACACATTTATTAAGCTAAGGACTCATCCCTTCACCTTTGTTACTATCCTTGTCCCCTTGTCTTCTTGAAGTTTGAGGACACAATCCAGCAGCTTCTGTGTGAACCACCAGGAAACTGCATTCAACCAACAGCAATTAAATGGTGTGTCTGCACTGAGCTCAAAATAACCTGCACACCAAACATCATTCTGTTTTCTGCTGAATAATGTTTTCAACCATGGTGTGCTGCTACGTTAGCCTCATAAATCATGTATGACTGTCTGGGATCATGCCCAGATACTCCCAGGAGACTCTTGCTCTTGAGAGAGAGTGTAGCATGCAACGTTGGCCACTCTGAAACTAAAAGTAATCAGGCAAGAAATCTCCTGGATAAATGTAAGCATGGCACCACATTATTCTTCTGAGCAGAAGGTAGCACAGGTCCAGTAGTGTCCTCAGACAATATTCATTCCTAAATGTCATCTCACAGCTCTGACACTATCTTCACTGCAAGAACTCAGTCATTTTCCTTCAGTTATTTAATGCTCTCATTGCCTTATCCTTCATTCAGTTTTGGGCTCCCCAGTTTAAGAGGGACAGGGATCTGCTGGAGAGGGTACAGCAGAGAGCTACAAGGATGATTAGGGGACTGGAGGGCATGGCTTATGAGGAGAGGCTGAGGGACCTGAGGCTGCTTAGTCTGGAGAAGAGAAGACTGAGAGGGGATTTGATAAATGCCTATGAACATCTGAGGGCTGGGGCTCAGGGCAGGGGAGGGGGGGACAGGCTCTGCTCACTGCTCCCTGGGATAGGACAAGGAGCAATGGGTGTAAGCTGCAGCACAGCAGGTTCCAACTCAACACAAGGGGGAACTTCTTTACTGCAAGGGTCACAGAGCATTGGAACAGACTCCCCAGGGAGGTTGTGGAGTCTCCTTCTCTGGAGGCTTTCAAGCCTGTCTGGATGTGTTCCTCTGTGATCTGTGTTAGATAGTATTGTCCTGCTCTGGCAGGGGGGTTGGACTCTGATCTCCTTGGATCTCTTCCAACCCCTAATATCCTGTGAGCCTGTGGTAAAAGCAAAGTGAAAGCAGCTATCTCAGATTTTTGCCACATTAAACTCACCAAGGAGTGAAGTCACAAGAGACTGTGAGGATTTAGTTTACTCCAGACCTAATCTATAGAGTATCCCAACACTGAGAAGCAATCACTGTATTTGTCCCACGAGTACCTCCTAGCCATCACAAGTGCCTTCAGGGTTATTAAGGTCAGTCTCAAGGAAAAACAGAATCACTTTTTACTGATGAAATATCACATCTCTTTCATGAGAATTATTTTTGTTGACTATCACTCCAAGAATAGCAGGCAGCTAATGAGCACTTAGATGCTTTTCGTCCATCTTTCCATCTTCCCATGTTGAAACTAAAACTATTCCCTGGGGGCATTTATACATCAGACCAAAAAAAAAATAAAAAAGCTTAGAAGACAACACTGCTTTATTTAAATGTCTGAAGTATTTTACTTCTCATGCGTTCCACTGGATTTGCCTGCCTGCCTTCCTTTCTTCCCTGACTCTACCAAAGTTCTTCCCTCACTGGTTGTAGCTGTTAGAATTCTTTCACAGTAATAAGCCTTTTTTGTTTAAGTATTTGCAACTTTCATCCCCAACAAAATGATTACAGAGTAGAGGTAGCTCTAATCAAATTATCTAACACAAACCCTATGAGGAGAGGCTGAGGGAGCTGGGGGTGTGCAGCCTGCAGAAGAGGAGGCTCAGGGGGGACCTCCTTGCTGTCTACAACTACCTGAAGGGAGGCTGTAGCCAGGTGGGGTTGGTCTCTTCTGCCAGGCAACCAGCAACAGAACAAGGGGACACAGCCTCAAGTTGTGCCACAGCAGATTCAGGCTGGATGTTAGGAGGAAGTTGTTGTCAGAGAGAGTGATTTGCCATTGGAATGGGCTGCCCAGGGAGGTGGTGGAGTCACCGTCCCTGGAGGTGTTCAAGCAAAGCCTGGATGAGGCACTTAGTGCCATGGTCTGGTTGACTGGATAGGGCTGGGTGCTAGGTTGGACTGGATGATATTGGAGTTCTCTTCCAACCTGGTCGATTCTATTCTATTCTATTCTATTCTATTCTATTCTATTCTATTCTATTCTATTCTATTCTATTCTATTCTAAAACATGCAGTGCACTTGGACTGCTCTCCTTTAGGTCCTGGCTCAGCAAGGTTGATAAGTCCATGGGTATAATTTCAGATACTAAGACCCTGGAGGAGAGAAGTCTGAGAGGACATCTTACCCATGTGTACAAATATCTGAGAGGTGGGGGTCAAGTGGCTGGGGACAATCTCTTTTGAGTGATGCACAGTAATAAGCCAAGGAGCAATGGATACAAACTGGAACAGAGAAGGTTTCAGCTCAACATGAGGAGAAATTGCAGTGAGAGTGACAGAGCCCTGGAACAGGCTGCCCAGAGAGGTTGTGGAGTCTCCTTCTCTGAAGACTTTCCAAGCCTGCCTGGATGCATTCCTATGTGAACTACCCTGAGTGATCCTGCCTTGGCACAGAGGGCTGGACTGGATGATCTCTGGAGGTCCCCTCCAACCTCTGAAGGTCTGTGATTCTGTGTGCCTCACGGCTTTTGTGCAGATGGACAAGCAACGGACTGAAACGAAAGAAATCAAAGAGTTGCATAGAAATTCACTGGTGTGAAATCAGACAGCAGTGATGAAAACCTGCTCTTGGATCACTGAGGTGTCAAGGAAAGAGTCTGTACAAAAGATGAATGGAGGATGGAGGGAGAGATTTCTGCCAGACTTTCTGAGATAGGCATGATGCTGTAGTGGCTGCTTGTGGGCAACACACAGGTTTGGGACTTCTGTTTTGCACTCTTTCTTTAAAGGAGGCCACACTCCTGCTTTAGAAATTCCAGGCAGACATTTCAAGCCAGGATTTTTCATGGCATGTTTGTACACAAAGCTCATTTTACCGCAGCATGAGACGTTGAAGCCGTACAAGGTGACAGCAGACGAGCGAAGTTCTTGCATTTCAAAATCGAAATCCCTGGGAATTAATTTAATTTCTAGTCTGAGGATTTAAAACTCCAAGTAATGCATTTGATTATTACAATCGCTGCACACAGTGGATTTAATGTACCACTCCTGTTAACAATAATGCTGTGCCTCTAATCTCCGGTGCGCTTGTAACTGTTCCGTGGTGTAGAAGGCTCTGACTCAGTTAAGAGAGTCGGGGATCTGGAATGCTTGACTTCTTTCCAATATAGTCAAATCAGCTGCCCTACTAAAGCCCCTCAAAGGAAGGAGCTTCCAGAGTTGGAGGCATACATAAACCAGAGATGGATTCTGAACAGAGGGTTGAACTCATTGCGATGAAAAGCGTGACCTGACTGCAAATGAAGCCGAAATCAGCACGGCGGTGGAGTTCTGGGCTGTGGGCAATCTACAAGACATCATATAACTGGTGTCTGCCATAATAAGGTAGGAAATGGTTCCTTAGAGGAGCTTTAAATACCAGTTACACCTCATTGTTTTTATTTATACATGAAAATCCTGGTCCAGATTCATAGGAAGCTGGCAGGATGACTGCAGCTGCATTTCAGGGCAGAGAGTAATTTGGAAGTGGAGATAGAAAATAAATACAACTTTTTACTCATTCTGAAAAGGCAAACCTGGACTCACCAGGAAGGAGACCTTCTAAAAGCTCTCCACGCTACCTCCTCTTCCCCTACAAGTCAGACAGGACTCCCACTCAGGGCATGTCCTCCTACACTAACTGCTGTTGATAATCACTGAAGATACCTTGGTACCAGCACCAGAACAAGAGGACACAGCCTCAAGCTACACCAGGGGAAATTTAGGCTTGAGGTGAGGAGAAAGTTCTTCACTGAGAGAGTCATTGGCCACTGGAATGGGCTGCCCAGGGAGGTGGTGGAGTCGCCGTCCCTGGAGCTGTTCAAGGCAGGATTGGACGTGGCACTTGGTGCCATGGTCTAGCCTTGAGCTCTGTGGTGAAGGGTTGGACTTGATGATCTGTGAGGTCTCTTCCAACCTTGGTAATACTGTGAGACTGTGAGACTGTCTCTTGGCCACAACAGAATTCCAGAGCCTCTTCTCTTCCCCTGCTAGTTTTGCCATCTAGTCTGTATCATAGATTCCAACAGAAGTACTGCCTCTAGCATGAGGGGCTGCTAAAGCAGGGAGTTTATCCAAATCACCTGGAAGCATCACTCGGAAGTCAAACAGATCTTCCCATCTCAGTTCTCCTCTAGCCTTACTTTTCCCTGAGTGAGAGTATCCAGGCAGGTTTTATGGTGTCATTTACTTTGATACCTCATCAAAATTAACATGAGTTAGCTGAGTGTCTCTAATGAGCTTAGTGCTCGCAGACGGGGTGCAGCTGTAGACAAAGTCTGCACATACTGAAGGCCCCTGGAGGGAAAATAAAAACACAAACTCTTCAGATTTGGGCTGTAAGTACCAGAGATGGTATTTTACCTCTCATGCTTTGTTTTGTGCGCTCCTGAAACAAGTATCAGCTGGCAGGAGTTATTGGTAGAGACTCTGTGAACAACTTATTAGGTGTTTGTCAAACTTCCATACAGGATAAAGCCAGTCACAGTCCAGAATGAATTGTATTATTGTGTCTTTTGTCAAGGGCATAAGAAAGCAGCACTGGGACCTGAAGCAAAACTTGTTCAAACAGTACAAGACAGAGTGTGGAAGGTTTAACTCATGCAAAGAAGCAATGCTCATTACTTAAATCATCGAACTGAGTTCATTAATCAGTTTATGTTTAGAATAGAATAGAATCAACCAGGTTGGAAGAGACCTCCAAGATCATCCAGTCCAACCTAGCACCCAGCCCTATCCAGTCAACCAGACCATGGCACTAAGTGCCCCATCCAGTCTTTTCTTGAACACCTCCAGGGACAGTGGACCACCTCCTGGGCAGCCCATTCCAATGCCAATCACTCTCTCTGACAACAACTTCCTCCTAACATCCAGCCTAGACCTCCCCTGGCACAACTTGAGACTGTGTCCCCTTGTGGGGGGGACAGATGGTTGTCTGGGAGAAGAGACCAACCCCACCTGGCTACAGCCTCCCTTCAGGTAGTTGTACAGCAATAAGGTCACCCCTGAGCCTCCTCTTCTGCAGTCTGCACACCCCCAGCTCCCTCAGCCTCTCCTCATAGGGTTTGTGTTCCAGGCCCTTCACCAGCCTTGTTGCCCTTCTCTGGACACATTCCAGCACCTTATTGTCTCCCCCTTATTTCAGTATTCAGCTGGCCTCTGTATTTAACAAAAGCAAAAAAAAACCTTAGTATCTAGATCCCAAACCAAGCCACTTGTGGTACCTGTCTGTAAATGTACACATACCTGGATGAAAACCTTCGATGCAATGCTCAGCTCTTGGGGTGCGTTCAGTTACTTTTAATGAATGGTGGAAGGAAACTTTCTGTTTACATAGAGGGTGATGAATTTTAATGCTACACCAGAAGGAATTAAAGCAAAGAGTGCAATTAATATGGCAAGACTTCCCAGAGACAGCTGCAAAAGATATGGATATTTAGTTTGGATTTTAGTGGAATGAGACAATCAAGAGTCTTCTGCAGCCACAGCCTAATGCTGGTATAAAAAGCCTACAAACTCAGGACATGCAACAAAGCCTCCCTATAAAATGTAGGCATATTCCAGAGATGAATTTACAATTTAAATAGCTGTAAAAGAATTGAAATAGTTACTATAACAATAAAGTCACTAAACCCACACAACTTAGAGGCATTTTTTGTGAGTGGCAGTGATCACAAACACGGCAAAATGCCATGAAATAGTGATGAACTGTTTGGTTTAGAGCATCCTTTCATTCTTTGTCTGTTTGTGGTAGTCATTTACAGAATGGCAACGTTTAGAAGTTTGCTTTCTTGATTCATCGTGATGGTTTGGGAGTTACCCACTCCCACACACACACACTTAAGAAAGTCACCCAGATTAGACTCAGCCAGCTGGAAGTTAAAGAATGGAGCTGTATTGACAGCTTAGCACAATATACAAGCAGATATGCATAAATATATATGGTTATATACAAGTTAAAAGTAATACAGAAACACAATACCCCTCCCAGAAACAGAGTCCCCAGGGAGGGCTCCCGACCCAGTCCCCCCTTCTCTCTCCATCTTTCCCTCCCCTCAGAAACAACCAGATCGAGCCACGTATCTCTCATGTGATAAATCTGGAGACCTGAGGTGAGATGTCAAAAAAAGACAGCAGGGAGGTTAGAGGAAAAAGGGTTAGATCAGGTTAGAGCTAAGGCAGAGGCAGCTAAAGGGTTAGATCAGGTTAGAGTTAAGGCAGAGGCAGCTAAAGGGTTAGATCAGGTTAGAGTTAAGGCAGAGGCAGCTACAGAGACCAGACTGCCAGAAAGAAGGCACAGCCAGAAGCGAGAGCTGAGCAGCGTGTGAGAAGTGAGTGTCTGATCTGTATTTTGACTAGCTGCATTTATCAGTAGAAGAAGGAGTGATACAGGGTGCTGTTGTTGGGTTTTTTTCTTTCTTCTCACAGCTGAGGATTAAATTTCTCTCAGTAAAATATTTCAATTAGCCTCAAACCAGCACATTCCTTTTTCAAAACAAACTTATAGAAGGCTTTCAGTTCTACTTCAAGATAGTTTTTGTTCACCTTAATACAGATGATTTATATGCTCTGATCCAAGGTATAGAAAATGCTGGTATAGAAGAGAGTTCTGAGGTGCAGTCTCAAGAGTTCTTTAATAGAACTGAAGCTAGGAGTTACTGAAAAGCTGGGCGTCCATCCCATGGGTTGTACATGGCTGGTCACTAGGATAGCCACTACAGTGAAGAGTTATTACAGGAGCACAGGATGTTAGGGGTTGGAAGGCAGCTTTATAGATCATCAAATCCAACTCCTCTGCTAGAGCAGGACTTGCACAGGTCACACAGGAACACATTCAGACAGGGCTGGAAAGGCTCCAGAGAAGGAGACTCCACAACCTCTCTGGGCAGCCTGTGCCAGGGCTCTGGGACCCTTACAGTCAAGTTCTTCCTCATGTTGAGGTGGAACCTCCTGTGCTGCAGCTTCCATCCATTGCTCCTTGTCCTATCACAGGGAGCAAGTGAGCAGAGCCTGTCCCCCCCCATCCTAACCCCCAGCCCTCAGAAATTTATAAACATTGATTAAATCCCCTCTCAGTCTTCTCTTCTCCAGACTAAACAGCTCCAGGTCCCTCAGCCTCTCCTCATAAGGCAGCGCTCCAGTCCCTAATCACTCTCGTAGCCCTCCGCTGCACTCTGTCTAGCAGATCCTTGTCCCTCTTAAACTGTTGTCTGTTCAAGTAGGATACATTGATTGATCACAAAGTCCACACCACGGAGCTGAAGGAATCTGAACGTTTTATGCATTTCAATGAAAGATGCCAGCTAGGGATGGTCATGCCTCACTCAGTGCCTCTCCAGTCTCACAGTATCACCAAGGTTGGGAGAGACCTCACAGATCATCAAGTCCAACCCTTTACCACAGAGCTCAAGGCTAGACCATGGCACCAAGTGCCACGTCCAATCCTGCCTTGAACAGCTCCAGGGATGGCGACTCCACCACCTCCCTGGGCAGCCCATTCCAGTGGCCAATGACTCTCTCAGTGAAGAATTTTCTCCTCACCTCAAGCCTAAACTTCCCCCGGCGCAGCCTGAGGCTGTGTCCTCTCGTTCTGGTGCTGGCTGCCTGAGAGAAGAGAGCAACCTCCCCCTGGCTACAACCACCCCTCAGGTAGTTGCAGACAGCAATAAGGTCTCCCCTGAGCCTCCTCTTCTCCAAGCTGAACAATTAAGAACGCATTGTTTAAGGTTACCAGTCAGTTTTGGTGGGGAGGATAAACATGTTCCTGAGTGCTAAACGCTGTCATCAGTGCGTTTGTCATCTTTATTTCCACTCCAGTAGTATTTCCACTGGTAAATGAAACCTCACTGGTTGTTGCTCGGGTTCATCTCTGATAATTAATAATTCATTGGCAGATAAATATGGCAGGCAATACAAAGATGTTTAATTGCTCAGCACTGTCAGTTGTCTCCAACCCTTAGAAAAAGCTCTTTGCTAAGTCAAAAAGTTGGGAGTTCAGCTGTCTGCTTTGAAACTTCTACCTTGGGCCACTATTACTCTTTGTATGGCCTTTGGCATTGATAAGGCTGCTGAGAGAGCCCACCCAAGAATTTAATCTAAGCTGCCTTCATGATAACATATAATATTTGCTAGGTCTGGATGGAATTTATATTCACCCAGCAAATTCCCACTGATTTATAAACCTAGATTTATCTCGTGCCTTGACTCTGTGGCACATTACTCATCATTTGGAAGGTGAAAATATTATCATATTTACTCCAAAGGGTAGTTTATAAAGATGCATAAGGGTTCTAGATAGGAAGGCACAGGAAGAAAGGGAAGAAAAAGTTTTCAATTCCACCAACTTCAGGTACAGAATCACAGAAACACCCAGGCTGGCAAAGCCCCTCAGGATCACCAAGCCCAACCTAGAACCCTACTCTACAAAATTCACTTTAAACCATATCCCCAAGCACCACATCCAAACCACCCTTAAACACATCCAGGGTTGGCAACTCCATGAGATCATTCCAGTGCCTGAGTACTCTTTCCATGAAAAACTTTTTCCTAATGTCCAATCTAAACCTCCCCAGCCTCAGCTTGAAGCCATTCCCCCCTTGTTCTGTCTCCAACTACCTGTGAGAAGAGACCAGCTCCAGCCTTTCCACAGTGTCCCTTCCAAGTAGTTGCAGATGTTTGAGAACAGACTATAGCAGCTGTACATTAAATGCAATTCCCTAGACAACAAACAGTTTTATAGTGGGCTGGGAAGGGGTAAAAAACAAAATCACCACACTGAAGTCAAGGTATTTGCCTCAAGAAAGACTTACAGTGCAACAGGTAAATGGAAGAGGGGAGATTCCGACTGGATGTTAGGAGGAAGTTCTTTACAGTGAGGGTGGTAAGACACTGGCACAGGTTGCCCAGGGAGGTTGTGGATGCTTCCTCCCTGGAGGTGTTTAAGGCCAGGCTGGATGAGGCCTTGAGCAGCCTGCTCTAGTGGGAGGTGTCCCTGCCTATGGCAGGGGGTTGGAGCTGGATGATCCTTGAGGTCCCTTCCAACCTAAACCATTCTATGATTCTATGATTCATTCTATGATTAAAGATGTAGTCACTGACTTCACGTGTGCAATAAAGGTGAAGTGGACAGCTAGCACCTTCAGACACTTCATTAACAAAATTAAACCAAGCAAACTTCTGTGTATAAAACAAAAGTAAAGTCAACAGCAAGTCTCAGAGCATCCTGATGATGCTCAAGGACAATGGAAATAAATATGAGTCAGCAGTGGCCAAGAATGCCAATGGCATCCTGCCTAGGACTAGAAACAGAGTGGGCAGCAGGGACAGGAGGGGATCATTCCCCTGTGCTCAGCACTGCTGAGGCCACACCTCGAGTGCTGTGCTCAGTTCTGTGCTCCTCGCTTCAGGAAGGACATTGAGAGGCTGCAGCCTGTCCAAGGGAAGGGCAATGAGGCTGGAGAAGGGCCTGGAGCAGCTGGGCTAGGAGGAGGGGCTGAGGGAGCTGGGAGTGGTAAGGCTGAGAACGAGGAGGCTGAGGGCAGAGCTCATTGCTCTCTACAGCTCCCTGCAGGGAGGTTGGAGTGAGGAGGAGGCAGCCTCTGCTCCTTGGTGGCAAGAGACAGGATGAGAGGAAATGGTTCCAAGCTGCCCCAGGGGAGGTTCAGGCTGGATGCTAGGGAATATTTCTTCCCAGAGAGGGTTCTCAGACACTGGAATGGTCTGCCCAGGGCAGTGCTGAGTCCCCATCCCTGGAAGTGTTTAAGCAGCCTGTGGAGCTGTGCTTAGGGACTTGGTTTTGTCTTGACCCTGCACTGCTGGGTTGAAGGTTGGACTGGATGACTTCGGAGGTCTCTTCCAACCAGATGTGTTGTGTGATTCTGTGACTCTAAGCTGTGTACACAGACATATTTCAAAGAGCACACTGCTTTTAAATCGATGCTAAAACTCTCTGCATACTGGGATATCCTGAAAACTCTAATCTCATAAATCTGCCTTTGGGCATGCAAGTACTTTAATAACAAAGACACTTACGACTTGCACCTCTCAGACCAATGTAGGAGTAGCGTTAGACCACCTCCTTCACAGGCAACCAGCTGGGCACAAACTGAACGAAACAGTAAGGACTCAGCACTGAATCTGCACAGGCTGTTTACACCTGGTAGTTCCCACATTCTATCATAGTATCTTCAGGGTTGGAAGAGACCTCACAGATCATCAAGTCCAACCCTTCACCACAGAGCTCAAGGCTAGACCATGGCACCAAGTGCCACGTCCAACCCTGCCTTGAACAGCTCCAGGGACGGCGACTCCACCACCTCCCTGGGCAGCCCATTCCAGTGGCCAATGACTCTCTCAGTGAAGAACTTTCTCCTCACCTCAAGCCTAAACTTCCCCCGGTGCAGCCTGAGGCTGTGTCCTCTTGTTCTGGTGCTGGCCACCTGAGAGAAGAGAGCAACCTCCCCCTGGCCACAACCACCCCTCAGGTAGTTGTAGACAGCAATAAGGTCACCCCTGAGCCTCCTCTTCTCCAGGCTAAACAACCCCAGCTCCCTCAGCCTTTCCTCTTCTGTCTCTAAAGTTCACAAGACAGTAACTCTAATTACCGAATCTATTTAGTCAACAAATTAGCTCTTCTCCCTTGACACAGTGTGCAGCTTTAACTTGTTAGTAATGTATGGAAGTGCAGGGAGCCTGTGTCAGTTTCTTATGTAGCTTTCCTTGTCTTGGACAGGTATTTTAGCAGATATATTCTCTGCATCACGCCTCATCTTAAGTGTCTGTGGTGGCTAATTATCAAACTCCAGATAACCTGTTATTGCATGTCCTGGATATGTTACATCCTCTAACCAGTTTAGCAACAACAAAAAAAGATGCTTTAGGATAGAATCAATCAGGTTGGAAGAGACCTCCAAAGATCATCCAGTCCAACCTAGCACCCAGCCCTATCCAGTCAACCAGACCATGGCACTAAGTGCCTCATCCAGGCTTTGCTTGAACACCCCCAGGGACGGTGACTCCACCACCTCCCTGGGCAGCCCATTCCAATGCCAATCACTCTCTCTGACAACAACTTCCTCCTAACATCCAGCCTAGACCTCCCCTGACACAGCTTGAGACTGTGTCCCCTTGTTCTGTTGCTGGTTGTCTGGGAGAAGAGATCAACCCCACCTGGCTACAGCCTCCCTGCAGGTAGTTGTAGACAGCAATGAGGTCACCCCTGAGCCTCCTCTTTAACCTGGTTGAGCTGTTTTAATTCCCAATCAGGGTTCCATAAGCTGTTGAAGAATCAAAAACTATTACAGTTTGTGAGAATTTCCTTTCTTTAGAAGAACACAGACTACATGTTTGACCCTGATCTATATTGTATTTGATTGTAAGCTCAGCTGTTCAAAGCATTTAGCTTCCCACAGTGAATATACAGAGAGAAGTGTGTGTGTGTGTCCCTGTGTTACATTTTTCTGTTCCTTTGGAGTTTAATATTCAGTCATTGTGATCATCCAGTCATGAAGCCCAAGACCATCAAGGCATGTACAGATGCATGTTTGGCAAGCACAGCCTCTTCACTTGAGAAACATTTTTCATTATTAAACAGAGGCAGGGAAATCCCTTGGGTACCCTGATCCAGCTCTGCAAAGACATGAGTTCTCTGCTTCAGCTTCGCTCTGTGTGCTGCTTCCAGACAACCTCCAAAGCTCAGTTCCTCTCCAGTGTTGCTCTTGTAACTTTCTAGTTTACCTTTGTCTTTGAACTGGAAATGGCCCAGAGGGCCAACCACATCCTGGGCTGCATCAGGAGAAGTGTGGCCAGCAGGTCAAGGGAGGTTATTCTCCCCCTCTACTCAGCTCACCCCACCTGGAGTACAACATCCAGTTCTGGAGCCTCCATTACAAGTGGGATGTGGAGATGCTGGAGCCTGTCCAGAGAAGGGCCACGAGGATGCTCAGAGGGCTGCAGCAGTTCTGCTGTGAGGACAGACTGAAAGAGCTGGGGCTGTGCAGTCTGGAGAAGAGGAGGCTCCCANCTGATTCTGTGATTCTTTGGAAATGAGGCAGGGGCTCTGAGTACTGAGCTAACCGCTTCAATAAGCAGGCAAAAATTAGTCAGGACAATGAGTTGTGCTGTGCACCAGAGACATGCAGCTACAGAACCAAGGGCAGTGTAAGGCAGCAGTGCTGCACCAGAGGAGCTCTGTGAAACATTTCTCTGTGGCAGAGAAGGTCAATCGAAAAATGACTCAGAACAGGAAGATAGAAACTTTGAAGGAACTCTGTGCAGAACAGACCAAACCATTCTGGACCCTTTCAGCCTGCCTGAGCTTTACCAGCTCTCCTCTCTAAAGTGTCTTAAGATATATCAGGTAGGCTTGAATTAGAACACACCAGAGGAAGTCTCACAACTCTACTGTGTGCAAAGGAGATTTCTTAGGGGGCTTTGTAACTACACACATCATTCTCTGAACTAAATGATGCATCACACACTTGGCTAAGCAGACTTTAATGATGGGTGCTGCTTCATCTCTTCAAATAAGTTGGTTTCTGTCTCATAGGATATGCCTGTATCCTGTGCATTTTCTTATTCACTTGACTTCCTCCTGCATCTTTCTGGGTAGGGGGCAGAGGAGAGATCATTGCTTGCCTAATTTTTTTTCAGTCATTCCTCTTAAAGTGGAAGAAAACCACAACAAAATACCAAACCTAAATCATAACTTGAACAGCAGCTGAAATTGGAATGCAAATGCCTTTTCCCACCTCACATGTGTGCTAGTTTGAAGCTAGATAGAATGTTTTGGTGGCAAGAATTAGATTACAGGCTGTGAAAGGAAAACAATGGTGATGTCTGCTTCCCTCATAGGCTTGCTGAGATGTATAAGAATGAAAAGCAAAAGACAGATAATGACTCCACTTGGGAGTCTCGCTTGGGACTGGGGAACTGGCTAAGCTGCATCTTACTCTCTAACCTCACCCTTCATGTTTTCACTAATCCACTTTGCTTCCTAACCTCCTGGCTGAACCTCCATTCTTCCTTGGGACTGGGGTAAGGTTTAGAGGGGTAGAGGGAAGGTCAAGGGGTGGCAGAGAGCCCCTCCTGGGGACTCAGGTTTCTGGGAGGGGAGTTGTGTTTCTGTATTACCTTTTTACCTTGTATATCTCTGTCTATAACTGTATCTACTGTAACTATCTGCTTGTATATTGTGCCAGCTGTAAATGTAAGCTTCATTCATATTTTCAGAGCTGGCTGAGTCTAGTCTGGGTGATTTCTAAAGTGTGGTGGGGGGCAGGGAACACCCAAACCACTACAACATGCGAAAAGTAAAGAGCATTTCCCAGAAAGTAATAACCATGCAAATAACCAAAACCAAGATTGGAAACAGCAGGAAAGATTTCTTCTTGATGCTGCTTTTTTGTCTGCTGTAACCTTTCACTGTGAACTTGCACATCCCTGCTGCGTGGAGGTGGTGCCCTGGTTAGTCTTCACGGATCACAGCTCCTGAAAACCTGGGAACTTTTCCTGAGGAAAGTTTCAGAATCAGTTTCAGATCAGTTCTTACCAAAGCTGGTTCAGGATATGTTGATGGAGAAGGAAATTCTTAAAAGGCTCTCAACCAAAATTCCTGCTCCTGTGAACTCAGATAATTGTACTGCTTTTAGTCATTCTGGCAGCTGGCAGAGCTAATGAGGTTGTCTGCATGTGGCTTACCCTATAAAGTATCAAAAGAATCATTTTGCCAGTAGATGGACCCAGAACTCCAAGATACTTTTGTTCTCATCCTTTTCTTCTGTACCACAAATTCTCTCCTTACAAGTTGGAGGGAAGCCTCATTTATGAAAGGAGAGATGCTTCCTTTCTCACCACACTGGGGTGTCAATGCAGTATCCTGATTGTGACATATTTGGGGTTTCCTTTTATCTTCCTTCTCCTGTTTGATCTTTATTCTATGCAACAATGAAAGAATTCAAAGCCTCTGTTTTCTGTGAAGGCTCAAACCATGATTCTTCACAAATAACAGCCAGGAGACCACTTGCTATTTTCTTCTTTGGAGGAGCTCAAGGGGGATTTGTTTCTCTCCCCTCTTCATGCTGAGAAACAATTCAATAAATTGATTGATAACATCCAGCATTGTGATTTATCTAAACACAGCCAGCAATCTGTCCTGACATTGTGTCTGTGTCTTGTGAAGTCTAGAGTTTGCATAACTAGCTGTAGGAGGAGTGCAGCAGGAAAGGATTTTTCTGGTAGCAACAAACTACAGCATCTGTTCTCCAGAGCCAGCCCAGCAAGTACCTGGGGAAAACGAAACACAGACAGGATTCCCTGAGCAGCAGTGTCCCCAGGCTGCTACAGAAGCAAGCCAGTACCATTGGTAACTGGCAAACACCACGGCATTTGGACAGCTGTAAGCTAAGGGAACCACCACAGTGCGAAGTAAAAACACTTAACAGTGAGTGAAAAAGAAGTCTTTAACCCCCTGCTCAAATCTCCCTGCTTCACTGAGACAAACTTTGCTGCCATCCTCTGTGGTTAGTTTTCACACTGTAATCAATGCACCTAGGCTTCTTCTGAACTCAGGTGGAGATGGAGCAGGGGTTGATGCAGGACTGCAGCATGTCCTTGGATAGACACATATTAGACAGACAGTCCTTGGAAGAGAACTTGCAGCTGGAAGGTATCACACACCAGACAAGAGAGTAAGCTGCTTCAAGCAGATCGCAGGTAGGATCTGATAAACCTGGGAATGAGTAGAGCCAAGCACAGGACAAACTCTCAGACAAGAACAGTCAGCCATAGAAATTCAGAGCTGCTTTAACAAGAGCCTGCACAGCTGCTGTGATGTCAGTTTTTGTCATTCACAAAGGTCACAGTCACTGGTTGTAGAAGACCACAGTGGGTGACATGATAGTGAAAAATATGGCAAGTACCCTCAAGACCAAATCTAAGGCTGGTTTTGATAGAGGTAATGGATAGATCCAGAAGAGAGAAAAAACACCATAGGAAGATATCAGGAAAGCAGGTTTCTTGTAGAAAAGGCAATGAGGCAGTGGAGCAGCCTGGTCTTTAAGAACATTAGACATGCACGAGATAAAAAAGTAGAGTTACAGCTGTGAAACCTGTCTCAGAAGAGGGAGACTGAACGATCTGAGGTCTCTTCCAGAGCTGTGACTCTAATTTAGTCACTGTCACTGATGGTAGTTTTGTGTTCCTGGGGTTTATTAAAACAGTTGTCAGATGCACACAAGGCACACACAGACACAGGTACAGGTATGCACAGCCTGTGCAAGCTCCATTAGTTTAACCTAAATACAGGATCACAACAAAGAATCAGAGAATGGTTTAGGTTGGAAGGGACCTCCATTATTTTACCCTAAATACAGAATCACAACAAAGAATCAGAGAATGGTTTAGGTTGGAAGGGACCTCCATTATTTTACCCTAAATACAGGATCACAACAAAGAATCAGAGAATGGTTTAGGTTGGAAGGGACCTCAGAGCTCATCCAGTTCCAACCCCCCGCCATAGGCAGGGACACCTCCCACTACAACAGGTCGCTCAAGGCCTCATCCAGCCTGGCCTTGAACACCTCCAGGGAGGGAGAATCCATCACCATCATATACAAAGTCTGAAATCAGAAGAAAATAAATACAGAATTGAATTTCTGGAGCAGAGACATCTTAGCCATAAACAGAATAATGCATTGCAAAAAGCCCACTCAGTAACAAACCCAGATGTTGACTCTGGCCTCCTCCTATGTATTTCTTTGTTTGTTTTGAAATTATTTGTTCAATATCACACAAAGTCACTGAGATTTTTAAAGAGAAGGGTGCTGGGCTGGTGCTGCCTTTCAATGCTGTTGCAAAGATCTTTCTGCCCTTTGTAATGTAGTGACAAACTGGGAAGATGTCAGATGGTGCCTGTCTACACACTGCTCATTTCAAACCTTTCTGGCTACAGCTTCCTACACAGGTAGATGGAGCTCAGGCTGGCACTTGTCTCAGCTCATGGTGCTGATAGACATGAGTGTGTTATTATGTGCTTCTGAGAGATAGTTCTGCAGTCAGCACATCAACAACAGAAACAGCTGGCTTGAAGACCTCCTATCACTCCAAAGCCACATCTAGATGCTGGGCCAGCAGACTAACAGCCTTTGTCTTCTACATCAGGACCTTTAGCCACAAAGATGTTATCTAGAAATAGAAGAATGGCACAGAAGAAGAATGGATCACAAAACTCCAAGTTATTGGATTGCTGGGATTTGAAAGATACCTTCATCTGGCCACATCTGGAGTACTGTGTCCAGTTCTAGGCCCCCCAATTCAAGAGGGACATAGAACTGCTTGCAAGAGTCCAGCACAGAGCCACAAAGATGCTGAAGGGAATGGAATATCTCTCTTACAAGGAGAGCCTGAGGGACCTGGGGCTGTGCTGCTTGGAGAAGAGGAGACTGAGAGGAGACCTCAGCAATGGCTATAAAGATGTGCAGGGTGAGTGCCAGGAGGCTGGAGCCAGGCTCTGCTGGGTGATGCCCAATGCCAGCATAAGGGGCAACGGTGGAAGCTGAGGCATAGGAAGTTTTGTTTAAAGATGAGGAGGATTTTTTTCCCTGTGAGGGTGACAGAACCCTGGAACAGGCTGCCCAGGGGGGTTGTGGAGCCTCCTTGTCTAGAGGTATTCAAAACCTGCCCGGATGAGTTCCTGTATGATCTGCTCTAGGTGATCCTGCTCTGGCAGGGGGGTTGGACTGGATGAGCTTTGGAGGTCCCTTCCAGCCCCTGACATTCTTTGATTCTTAATTTACAAGATAAAGGACCAAAGCCAAATCCATAAAGATCTGTATTTATCATTGCATTCCATTAATACTTCCGGGAAGTAATTTATTCATTTCAGTTTTTCTGGGGTTGAGTTTGGAGTTAGTTTATTCCCTTTAATCATTAGGAAACTTGTGGAAGGAAAACAAAAAAGGCCACTGGTATGTTCTGTCTGCATTGCAGAGCTCTGCCTGTGTGTCTTGTATGATTGGAATGGGCTGCCCAGGGAGGTGGTGGAGTCGCCATCCCTGGAGCTGTTCAAGGCAGCGTTGGACGTGGCACTTGGTGCCATGGTCTAGCCTTGAGCTCTGTGGTAACAGGTTGGACTTGATGATCTATGAGGTCTGTTCCAACCTTGGTAATACTGTGATACTATGATTTTAACTTGAAGGCAGCCTGGAAAAAGGATGACATAGAGCTCCCAGAATAACACTGTGCTGTCTCATTACAACAGCGACAAACAAGCGAGTGAAACCTAACTCAGAAAATGCCAGTGAAGTAGGAACTTTCAGTGAAACTGGAAGTTGTGCTGGGGGAAGTATAGGCTGGATGTTAGGAGGAAGTTCTTCACAGACAGAGTGATTGGCATTGGAATGGGCTGCCCAGGGAGGTGGTGGAGTCACCATCCCTGGAGGTGTTCAAGAGAAGACTGGATGACGCACTTAGTGCCATGGTCTAGTTGACTGGATAGGGCTGGGTGCTAGCTTGGACTGGATGATCTTGGAGGTCTCTTCCAACCTGGTTGATTCTATTCTACTCTATTCTATTGTAAATTGTCTTAAGCCATATATAAGGCATGTTTAAAAGTGGATATAGCACAAGCGCTCCGTAAACTACAGCTCCATGCAAATTAGCAAACTAAGTAGTGGCATAAATGGTGATAGTTACATTACTTTCAGTACTCTTCTTTCTGCAGCTCTACAGAACGCTCAGCCTGGGCTCCAACACTGAGTAAATCAAAGCAAAGTGAGTTTAATAGGTGTGTTAAACATGTACTGCTAATACATCTTTCTATAACTCAGGAGAGCAGTACTGCTGCTACAGAAAGCAGGATAAATATGATGTGTCCTAACAAATAGTGATAACTGATTTTAACAGGTCCTTAGAAAAAAGGAATATTTGTTTGGATCAATATCCAATTAAAGCCTAGCTATTCAGGGTCTACTCTTTGGTTTCTCTTCAAATTAAAAAAGCAAAAGCTATTAGCAAATCTTATTAGTTTCGTGCTGGCCTCTTGAGAATTTTTTCCACCTGACTACTTTGCGTCCCTTAGAAGATAATTTTAAACACAGTGTGATATTGATTGTTTTGAGGAACTAATGGGAACTGATCAAACAAGAAAAAAAAAAAGAAAGAAAATTTTACTGTCTACACAATCAAACTGGGGACTAAGATCTGTCAACACCAGAGGTTAACAATTTCCACTTCACTGAAAAATTAACAGCTAATCAGTAACTCAGGAAGGGAACGGAGCCCTACTTAGGTCTGTAATCTTATGGACCTTGGGTGAAGTTACAGCAATTCAGCAACAGACACACTCAGGAAAATATGAACTGCAGAAAACTATGAAGGCTGCAGGTATATTCTGTGAAGGCTGCAGGTATATTCTGGTGAGGGAAGAAAAGAGAAAAATAAGTCCTTTTATTTGTTGTGTTTTCCTGCATTCTTTGTGCTCCTTCTGCCTAAATGACTAATAGTAATGCAAGAGCATACATGCTGATTTCTCTTAAGTACTGAATAATCCTACAAGATGAGGAGTGAGACTATAAGCAGTTGGGTTTTTTTTACTGAAACAGATTCTTAACTACAGCCTTCTTAAATGCTGCACATATAACTATGGAAAGGTACTGGAAGTTGCAATGAAAAAGGTGAGATTCTCCATTTCCAGAAAAGGGCTCCAGATCCCACAATGTCTCCCTGCCTTCCCCTTCATGAGATAAGTTTTTAGTCCAAAGCTTCCTTCTCATTAGTCCTCTCATACAGGAAAATGGAAGTCCTCTTAGGCTTCAATATTACACCCATAGTTAGTCTGAACACTTGAGTGAAGGTATTCAAAACTAAGCACCACAACTAATTCTCCTTTTCACTTAGTTTCCTTCTATTGTGCCTAGATAAGGGATCAGCCACGGCTGGCTGATTCCCCCAGAGGGACAAAAGCCTCATGTGTCTCTCCTGCCTTCCTTCAGCTAATAAATGTCAACTGCCATAGTGGCCTAGTGCCATCTGCTAATTAGCCTATCACTTATCCAATTTAACTAGATCAGTGTGACAGCATGGAGGTAGTAAGGAAGAGAATCTGAGAAAATGCTTTTAAAATCTGCTTTTCTTTATTAGAAATAGAACCCAACACACAACAAGCAGCAACCCCCTTACGCATGCAGTTCTTCCCAGTAGAACCCCACAGCTTTTGTTTCAATGAAAGAGACAGAATTAGTTTCACTTCACAATCAAAATTCCATCACGTTTCCCTAGTAATAACTGGCTTGATGAATAATGTGGGCTCCTCAGCTCAAGAGAGACAGGGACCTGCTGGAGAGAGTCCAGCAGAGAGCTACAAGGATGAGTGGGGGACTTGAGTATCTCCCCTATGGAGAGAGACTGAGAACTCTTGCACTGTTTAGTCTGGAGAGGAGGAGGCTGGGAGGAGATCTGATCAATGAGTGCAAGTATCTGAGGGGCGGGCGTCAAGTGGAGGGGGCCAAGCTCTTTTAGGTAGTGCACAGCAATAAGCCAAGGAGCAACAGATAAAAGCTGGAACAGAGAAGGTTTCAGCTCAACATGAGGAGAAACTTCTGTATAGTGAGGGTGACAGAGTCCTGGAGCAGGCTGCTCAGAGAGGTTGTGGATTCTCCTCTGTAGACTTTCCAGATCCACCTGGATGCGTTCCTGTGTGAACTACCCTTGGTGATCTTCCTCTGGCAAAGGGTTTGGACTGGATGAGACTTTTTCTTCACATCCTTCAGCAGCTTTGTTGCCCTTCCCTGGACACACTTCCCAGGAAGTACAGGGCAGTCAGTTTCACCTCTGTGCCTGCCAAGATCATGGAGCAGATCATCCTGAAGGCTCTGGTAAGGCAAATGGAAAACAAACCAGAGATGATTGGTGGCACCCAGCAATGGCTACACCAAGGGCAAACCATGCCAGACTAATTTAGTGGCTTTTTATGATGAAGTCACAGCAACAGTGGATAAGTGAAGGGAACTGATGTCATCCACCTGGACCTGAGTGAGGTATTTGACTCTGTTCCACACTACACCTTGGTCACCAAACTGGAAACACACAGACTTGACAGGTGTAGCACTGCTGAATGAGGAATTGGCTGGATGCTGGCAGGCAGAAAGTGATGATCAAAGGCACAATGTCCACCTGGAGACCAGTGCCAAGTGACATCCCTCAGGGGTCAGTGCTGCCACCAGTGCTGTTTAATATCTTTGTCAATGACATGGATAGAGGATCAAGTGTACCCTCAGCAAGTATGCAGATAGCATTAAGTTGTGTGGCACAGCTGACTTGCTAGAGAGCAGGAATACATCCAGGGGGACCGGAACAGGCTGGAGAGGTGGACCTAGGCCAACCTCATGACATTCATCAAGGCCAAGTGTAAGGTCCTGCACCTGGGTCAGCTTAATCTTAAGCACAATCCCACGCTGTGTGCCAAATGGCTGAGAGCAGTCCTGAAGAAAGAGGCCTGGGGGTCTGGGTCAATGAAAAACTCAACATGAGCCTGTAATGTGGGTGCAGCCCAGACAGCAACCATGTGCTGGGCTGCAGCAAGAGAAATGTGGCCAGCAGAGCAAGGGAGGGGATTCTGCCCCTTTGCTCTGCTCTCCTAAGACCCCACCTGGAGTCCTGTGTGCAGTTCTGGAGACCCCAGCACAAGAAGGACATAGAACTCTTGGAGCCAGTCCAGAGGAAGCCACAAAGATGTTCAAAGAGCAAATCACCAAATCTGAGTCACTCCCTTTTCCATTCTCCCTCTTTGGTCAAGCAGGACATGGGATAGCTACACCTGTGTCCAAAGCTGTTCTGTGAGGTCAGCATTTATTCTGGGTTAGGGAAAGAAAACCACTAAGGTACAAGTTAGGGACTGTATTTAAACTGCAGCTTGTAGCCATGATGGTGTGAAGTGAGACTGCTTAGTCCATGTGAATTTCAATAGTCTGAAGCAGAAAGACACATGGTTTGAGATCACAACTTCTCAAAGCCTCTGGCTGCCAAGCAGCTTAATAAAGTAAAATCCTGTACTGCATCAGAGTCATCTACTACCCTGACATGGCTCAGCACAGCCAGGATCTCACCCCATACTGAACAAAGCTGGTTTGAACTTAGTTACAAACTGAGAGAGTGTTTTAACCACCCTGACATAAAGCTGCCAACAAGATTTGAGTTTTATTCTACTTACCTTGTGAGGGATTCTCAGACATTTCCTCCACGCTCATTCATTGCTTCTCAAAACACTTCACAGATCTCTTCCTGTCCTTTTCACAGTTTCACAAGTCAGCAAAGAGAAGCAGTTAAAGCAGAAGCAGTGTAATTGAGGTGACCCAGCCAGCACCCATGGGTGATGTTGAGTAATCATCAGGTCTCTACCCTAACTGGCTGGGGGGCCACACCAGGCCCCCCAGCCTTTTGAATCCCTCCACCATTCACCCAGTGATGCACCAGGAATGAGCACTCACCAGTGACGATGGGATGAGGATCCCTCTGCCCAGTTGGGCAAACTTGGAGCTTCTGCCTCTCTTGGGGCTGATTATAAAGGGGAGTGAGGAGGGAGGGCAAAGTGGTCACACCTGGGGTGGGAGGAGACTCCAACAGAGCCCAGGTGCTCTGGGATTGGGGGGGAATAAAAGGGAGAAATGCAGTGCAGTGTGGGAAAGGGGCAGATAGTGGACAAGTGGAGGTGGTGAAAGGAGGAAGAGGATGGAGAGGAAAAGTGTAGAGATAAAAAGAGGAAGATGGAAAGGAAATAGATGGAAAGGAGGAAAGCATGGCAAAAGAGTTTTTTTGTGGTTGATGAGGACTGGGTTAAGGAACAGCTGAGCAAGCTGCACATCCATAAGTCTATGGGACCTGATGGTATCCACCCTTGGGTGCTGAGGGATCTGGCACAGGACATTGCC
Source organism: Tricholaema leucomelas (assembly GCA_013400475.1). Classification (NCBI taxonomy): domain Eukaryota; kingdom Metazoa; phylum Chordata; class Aves; order Piciformes; family Lybiidae; genus Tricholaema lacrymosa; species Tricholaema leucomelas. The sequence continues at coordinate 18,960 of WAAF01002141.1, read as the reverse complement.
AGACCACTCTCTGTCATCTCCTGTGGCAGACAGGAGAGGTGCCTGGAGACTGGAGGAGGAAAAACATAGCTCCAATTTACAAAACTGATAAGAAGAAGGATGCAGGCAACTATAGATCTGTCAGCCTCACCTCCATCCCCAAAAAGGTAATGGAACAGCTTATCCTCAGTGCTGTCCTCAGGCATATCAAGGGCAGTGGGGTTATTAGGAGCAATCAATATGGTTTTACCAAGAGTCAGTCATGTTTGACCAACCTGATAGCCTTTGGTGAAGGCATCACCAGGTGGGTAGATGATGGTAGAGCAGTAGATGTGGTTTATCTTGATTTCAGTAAAGCATTTGGCACTGTCTCCCACAGCATCCTTCTGGCTAACCTGAGGCAGTGTGGTCTGGATGATCAGAGAGTGAGGTGGATGGGAACTGGTGGAAGGGAAAAAGCCAGAGTGTTGTGGTCAATGGGACGGAGTCTAGTTGAAGGCCTCTAACTAGTGAAGTCCTTTAGGGATCAGTACTGGGATCAGTTCTGTTCAATATATTAATCAATGACCTGGATGAGGGCACAGAGGGCACTGCCAGCAAGTTTGCTGATGATACCAACCTGGGGGAAGTGGCTGCACACACCAGAAGGCTGTGCTGCCATACCAGAAGGCTGTGCTGCCATTCAGCCAGACTTGGACATACTGGAGGGGGGGACAAGGAACAGCTTAATGAAATACAACAAGGGCATGAGGAGAGTCTGGCACCTAGGAAAGAACAACCCCAAGGATCAGGACAGGTTGGGAACTGACCTGTTGGAAGACAGCAAAGGAGGAAAGGATCTGGGAGTCCTAGTGGATGAGAGGTTGACCATGAGCCAGCAATGTGCTCTTGTGGCCAGGAGGGCAATGCCATTCTGGGGTACATTAAAAGGGCTGTGGTGAGTAGAACAAGAGAGGTTCTCCTACCCCTCTACTCTGCCCTGGTGAGGCTCTATCTGGAGTACTGTGTCCAGTTTTTGGTTCCCTAGTTCAAGAGGGACATAGAACTGCTTGAGAGAGTCCAGCACAGAGCCACAAAGATGATGAAAGGGAATGGAACACCTCTGTTATGAGAGCCTGAAGGACCTGGGGCTGTGCTGCTTGGAGAAGAGGAGACTGAAAGTTGACCTCAGCAATGGTTATAAATATGTGCAAGGTGAATGCCAGGAGGCTGGAGCTAGGCTCTGCTGGGTGATGCCCAATGAGGGCACAAGGGCAATGATGGAAGCTGAGGCATAGAAAGTTTCATGGAAACATGAAGAGGAATTTTTTCCCTGTGAGTGTGACAGAACCCTGGAACAGGCTGCCTAAGGCAGTTGTGGAATCTTCCTCTCTGGAGACATTTAAGACCCACCTGGATGCATTCCTGTGTGATTTACTCTAGGTGATCCTGCTCTGGCAGAGGGGTTGGACTGGATGAGCTTTGGAGGTGCCTTCCAGCCCCTGACATTCTGTCATCTCTGGAAGTCCCTTCCAACCTCTGAAGTTCTGTGGTTCTGTAACATAAACCTTTTATATGAGCAGCACACCATTCAGTTTCATAGCTTCTCCTGAATTCCAGCCCCTTGATATCAGACAGCATTCAGCATGGCAGCAATACTGCATAGCTATGCAACCTCTGCAGTAGTAAGAAGGGGAAAAAAAAAACAAACAAGGACTAAAGGGCAGAGAATTGTTACAACACGGAACAGCCTCGGTAGAATTAACGAGGAAAACAAAACACCCTGGTTTCTTATACACTGATGAAATGTTGTGTTTGTTTGTTTCCTGCCTTTTGAGAAACGAGCATTTTAATGTTGTTGGGTTCTTTTTTTTAGCAGGATGTAAAAGGTTCTTTATTGGTGTGTAATTCAAAGCTTTGTGAAAGCCAAAGTAACAGGGAAGCCATCGCTGACTAAGATCAAATACTGATTTTACTTTAGATCAAATACTAATTTTGTAGACAGTAGGCAAAGCAGAAAATATTTTACTACCAGATAGAACCTTCTCACTTCAGCAACAGAATCACAGAATGATCTGGGTTGGAAGGAACCTTCAAAGGTCATCCAGTCTAACCTCCTCTGCGGTCAGCAGGGAGATCCTCAGCAGGATAAAGTTGCCCAGAGCAACATACAAATGTCAACACAACTACACAGACTCAACCAGGGCAACCCTGCATGCCCTGTCCTCACAGGATTATTATGAGCTGCATTTTATTTCATCACTCTCCTCTACAGCTTCCACAGCATGTGAAAGAAATGTCTCCTGGTCACAGACTCTCCAGGCTATCAGTAATTACATGGGTTTTGTTGTCTATTTATCTCCTACATCATATTTTTGCACTCTGTCTGTCACAGAGCACCATTGTGCTAGCTTGAAGCTAGCTAGAAGGATTTGGTGAGAAGAATTAGATTACAGGCTGTGAAAAGGAAACAATGCTGACGTCTACTTCACTCATAGGCTTGCTGGGATGTATAAGAACAAGAACACAAACATAGATTACAGAATTGCTCTCTGACTCTTTGGGGCTGAACCTCTCTCTCTAACCTAACCTGCCATCTGTGTGACTAATCCATCTGCTTCCTAACCCCTTGGCCAACCTTCCAAACTACTTCGAGCATAAGGCAAAATCTTGGGTAAGGTAGAGGGGTGGGAGGGAGGTGGAAGGGTGGTTGGGAGCCCCTTCTGGGGACTCAGGTTTCTGGGAGGGCTGCTGTGTTTCTGTATTACCTTTTAAACTTGTATATTTCTGTACACATTGTAAATACCTGCTTGTATATTGTGCTAAGCTGTAAAGATAAAGCTTCATTCTTTAATTTCCAGATCAGCTGAGTCCAGTCTGGGTGATTTCCAAAGTGGGGGGGGGGGGGCAGGCAGGTAACACCCAAACTATCACAACCATTGTAAAAGCTGTGCACTTTTCTTCCTACACTGCAGCTGCAATGAAACCAAGAGAATGGAGAGGCTTATTGTAGCACTCAGTGTATGAAATTATTTCAAATAAGAAGTGGTCATAGGTGTGTACAGCAGCAGCTTCTACTCGGACAAACTTCAAGGAGACTTCATCTAGTTGAAGAAAATAATTATTCCAACAGTTGCTGCCATTCACACTTGTAAGACATCTAGCACAAAGAAATACGAAGCACCCTAGTGAAGGAAAATAGCTAATGTGACATAAAAGCCAAACCAGCAGGATGACCTACTTGTGTTGTTCTGCTGAACGTTTCCTCTTGCCTTGAGAGACTGTGAATATCATCACTTACCATACCAAACACATGGTGCACTTACCTGCGGTGACAGATCAAAGCACTGAGGTAAGGCAGGGATAGCAGTAGTTAGCTGTAGTGACAGTTACACAAAATGAAGCCCTGTGGGGAGGGCACTGCATAGAAAAGATACAAAAATTACATAAAACGTTGTTAAGGGTGCAGTGGAAGACATTGAAATCATCACAAATCTTAAGCCTGAGGCTGAAGCACATGCTTTTGTAGGAGGTCTGACTGATTCCCTGGTGACAACTAAGTTCCACGAACTATCCTGACCTTTACCAGTAAGGAGACTAAGTGAAGAATCACAGAAAACGTCCATTTGAAAGAGACCCCCAAGCTCAGCCAGTCCACCCCTTGACCCAGCACTGCAGGGTCAACACCAAACCATGTCCCTAAGTGCCAGCTCCACATGCTGCTTAAACACCTCCAGGGATGACGATTTCGGCACTGTCCTGGGCAGTCTGCTCCAATGTCTGAGAACTCATCCGGTGTAGAAATATATCCTAGTGTCCAGCCTGAACCTCCCCTGGGGCAGCTTGGTACTATTCCCTCTGCTCCTGTTGCTTGAGCCAAGGAGCAGAGGCTGTCTCTTCCTCACTCCAACCTCCCTGCAGGAAGCTGTAGAGAGCAACGAGCTCTGCCCTCAGCCTCCTCTTCTGCAGCCTGCACACCCCCAGCTCCATCAGCCCCTCCTTACACAAAGCAGTCTTTTAACTGGCTGTGCTGACAGAAACAGCTTCCTTTGACCATCCATCCACACAGTAATCCATAGCCACTGTAACTCCTCAATGGGTGCCTGCATGCCCTCCAAGCATGGTTTGAATCCTAGCAAGGTCAGGAAATTCAGACAAACCTGTTTCTGTAGTTTACACCACCCTGAGCCATTCACAGACATGAAATTCACCATTGCTAGAGAAAAGAAGTTTTGAACTTGAGGTGGGGACTGAATAAGATCATACAAGAATAAAGTTTACCCTAGGATGAGTCCAGCATTCCTGATATTCTGCTTTGCAGATACTGAAGTATTTGCTACTCAGTAACCTTTAGTGCACTTTCTGATGTAAAGGACATAAAATATCAACCAATGTGACTTCTTTTTTTCATTTTATCTCTTATGACTGCATCTGTCACACAGGCTAACTTCCTGATTAATGGACTCCAAAGATATTCCATGAAGTTGTGTTCAACTTTTTGGTCATTATCTGACATTTAAACCATTCTTTTCTTTTTATCTTCTGTAAAGTTGCTGCCTGGGGTGCCCTTACACTGCTCTCCTGAGACCCCACCAGAGCTGTTGTGTGCAGTTCTGAAGCTCCCAATACAAGAAGGACATGGAACTGTTGGAGCCACTCCAGAGGAGGCTACAAAAATGCTCAGAGGAATGCAGCAGCTCTGCTATGAGGACAGGCTACAACAGTTGAGAGTCTGAAGAGAAGGCTTTGAGGAGACCTTGGACTGGCCTTCCAGTATCTGAAGGGGGCTCCAGGAGGGCTGGGGAGGGACTATTGACAAGGTCTTGTAATGACAGGGTGAGGAGTAATGGGTTTAAACTGGCAGAGGGGAAATTGAAAGTGGATGTTAGGAAGAAGTTCTTTCAAGTGAGGGTAGTGAAACATTGGAACAGGTTACCCATGGAGGTTGAAGCTGCCTTCTCCCTGGAGGTATTGAAGGCCAGGTTGGATGAGGTCTTGAGCAACCTGTTCTACTGGGAGGTGTTCCTGCCTATGGCAGGGGGTTGGGACTGGAGGTGTTTTGAATCATAGAATCAACCAGGTTGGAAGAGACCTCCAAGATCATCCAGTCCAGCCTATCACCCAGCTCTATCCAGTCAACCAGACCATGGCACTAAATGCCTCATCCAGGCTTTTCTTGAACACCTCCAGGGACAGCAAGGTCCCTTCCAACCTAAACCATTTTCTGATTCTATGAATCTATGATATATTTAGTACTATGTTTAAAGCAGACAATGCAAGTAGCATCTCCAGTTGTTTCAGGATTTAAAGCAGTGGTTTAACTGATGCTGTCCTGCAGATGCAGGGTGAGTTTCTGCACCATTTGCCATGCTTGCAGCACAAGTAGTCAGGAGCTGCAGTTTTGGCAGAAATGACAGATTGGCTCAGAGTTCTCATGCTTACCTTAAGATGAATATACATGAAGACAATGCATTAATTAGTCACTGTTAGCATGCACTTGAATTCAGTCTCCATAAACACTGTATTTCCTGTTCAAATATAACAAGAGTCTAATTGCATAACCCTGATTGAAATAAGAATAACTTATATTAGAACACAAATGTGCACTCTTAAATTTCAATTGAAACCATGTTTTCTTGAATCAAATGGGAATCACAGAATCCTTTGGGTTGGAAAAGACCTCTAAAATCATCAGGTCCAACCAGTGACCTAACACCACCACGGCCATTAAATCGTGGCCCAAAGTGCCATGTCCACGTGAGGCTGGTTAAAAGGATTTAGACACATTTGTACATTAGAATTGTTATAGAAACCTTTTACTGTAGTGTCTGATGCTTTGTAAGTTGTCCAGCAACTGTCCAGAGGTATGGATTAGCAAGGTCCCTTTATGTATCAGTAGATAAGGAATGGCATCTGACAGATAAGAAGTAATCAAATCTTTGTTAATTTCAGTTCTCCCAAGCCTGCTTATTTATGTTTAGGCTGACATAGAATCATAGAACATAGAATGACTTAGGCTGGAAGAGACCTCAGAGATCATGTAATCCACCCCTGCCATGGGCAGGGACACCTCTCAACTAGCCCAGCTTACTCAAGGCCACATCTAGACTGTCCTTGAACATCTCCAGGCAGGAGTTATCCGCAACCTCTCTGGACAATGCATTCCAGAGTCTTGCCACCCTCCTAGTGAAGAATCTCTTCCTAAGATTCAATCTAAACCTATTCTCCTTCATTTTAAATCCATTTCCTCTTGTGCTGTTGGTGGACACTCTTGTAAGAATCCCTCTGCAGCCTTCCTGCAGAATCCCTTAAGGTATCAGAAGGCAGCTCTAAGGTTCCCCTGGAATCTTCTCTTCTCCAGTTTGAGCAAGGTCAGTTCCCTCATCCTGTACTCATAGCAGAACAAAGTCTGCTGCAAGTTTCCTGTATATAAAAAGCCCCCAGAAAAGTCCTATTTTTTCCTAGAGAAGACATTTGAACCATGTTTCTGTGGTATAGAATCATAGAATCTTGGAAGAGATCTCCAAGATCATCCAGCCCAACCTAGCACCCAGCCCTATCCAGTCAACTAGACCATGGCACTAAGTGCCTCATCCAGGCTTTGCTTGAACACCTCCAGGGACGGTGACTCCACCACCTCCCTGGGCAGCCCATTCCAATGCCAGTCACTCTCTCTGGCAACAACTTCCTCCTAACATCCAGCCTAGACCTCCCCTGGCACAGCTTGAGACTGTGTCCCCTTGTTCTGTTGCTGGTTGCCTGGAAGACCAACCCCTCCTGGCTACAACCTCTCTTCAGGTAGTTGTAGACAGCAATGAGGTCTCCCCTGAGCCTCCTCTTCTCCAGGCTAAACAATCTCAGCTCCTTCAGCCTCTCCTCACAAGGTAGTACTAAAAGAAAGGCCCAACAGAACTGGTAGAGGCAGTGCACCACCATGAATATTTCATGTTCAGTAACAGCACTTAAGCAAATAAGAATGAAGCACAAATTCTCACCTCAGCTTTTAGAAGGGTAACGCACATTAAACTCCTCAGAGATGGATTTCTTTGTGGTCTGCTTCATTCCACAGCAAACGCCAGGAAACTTATTTTGCTTTGCAGTGTGGCAAAGATGAAGTAGCTGGCACTATTTGTCATGGTTTAAAGACACATCAAGTTGTTAACACAGCTCAGCTAAGGCTCCGTGACTTGTCATCAACTCCATCTTGAGAGTAACCTTCAAGAAATGGAGGTCATCCAGGCTTTGTTTTGCAGAGATGAGCTACAATTTAGTTTCAAGTTTTTTGAGCCACTTCATTTAGCACTTTTCTGACAATTCTGAGAGAAGAGGGAACATCAGGCTGGAAATCCCTCTTACACATATTCACAGAATCATGGAATAAACTGGGTTGGAAGAGATCTCCAAGATCATCCAGTCCAACCTAACACCCAGCCCTGTCCAGTCAACCAGACCATGGCACTAAGTGCCTCAGCCAGGCTTTGCTTGAACACCTTCAGGGACAGCGACTCCCCCGCCTCCTTGGGCAGCCCATTCCAATGCCAATCACTCTCTCTGGCAACAACTTCCTCCTAACATCCAGTCTAGACCTCCCCTGGCACAACTTCAGACTGTGTCCCCTTGTTCTGCTGCTGGTTGCCTGGGAGAAGAGCAAAAGAGATGCTCAATTTTTTGGTAACCACAGGTGTAATTGTTACCTTGCCAAGGCAAAGCTCACTCTTCAAACAGCAGAACTGCCCCCATTCAGCACATTTTTGATTACAGTTAGATTTGTTAGGACTCTAGCTTGGGTTTGGACTGGATCATTTGAAAAGAAGACTGGCATCAGGTGGCTTTGACTTATATGTGCAGTTTGTATACACTCAGTGTGATTTTACTTCTTACAGAATCACAGACTCATAGAATGTCAGGAGCTGGAAGGGACTCAAATGCTCATCCAGTCTGACCCCCCTGCCAGAGCAGGATCACCTAGAGCAGATCACACAGGAATGCATCCAGGTGCGTTTGAATGTCTCCAGAGAGGGAGACTCCACAACCCCCCTGGGCAGCCTGTTCCAGGGTTCTGTCACCCTCACAGGGAAAAAAATCCTCCTCATGTTTCCATAAAACCTCCTATGCCTCAGCTTCCACCATTGCCCCTTGTGCTGTCATTGGGCATCACCCAGCAGAGCCTGGCTCCAGCCTCCTGGCACTCACCCTGCACATCTTTATAAGCATGGATGAGATCACCTCTCAGTGTCAGTTCCCTCAGGCTCTCCTCTCAGCCTCAGTTCCCTCAGGCTCTCCTCATAACAGAGATGTTACATTCTCTTCATTATCTTTGTGGCTCTGTGTTGGACTCTTGCAAGCAGTTCTATGTCCTCCTTGAACTGGGGTGCCTAAAACTGGACTGGTGAGATGGAGCCTCACCAGGGCAGAGTAGAGGGGCAGGAGAACCTCTCTCAACCTACTCGCCACAGCTCTTTTAATACACTCCAGAATGGCATTGTCCCTCCTGGCCACCAGAGCACATTGCTGGCTCAAATAATAAACCAAAGCCATTGCTGAAATAACTTGGCTTATTAAAAAGCAGCCACCACTGCAACTAACAGAACAGAATTTCAAATTACTTTGGAAGCAAATGTGAAGTACTGCAAAATTGTCCCCCAGTCCTTATCAAGTTTGCTGCATGGGTTTTATCTGTTAAATCAGGGGGTAGAGATAGGGAAGGATGCCATGATAAATGTCTTACTGTGGGAGAAGTGATGAGAAACCAGCTCCAATATATAGACCTGACCCACTTCAAAAGGAAGTCTGCTGTCTCCCTGGGACCCCAGTTAGGGATGTGGTAAGAAAGTTGCCTACCCTGGTACAGCCCACAGACTGTTATCCACTATTAACCTTCCAGACAGACAATGATGACCTTGAAGGAAGAAAACTGAGGGCAGTAAGGAAAGACTTTAGAGCCTTGGGTCAAGTGGTCAAGGGAGTGGGAGCACAGGTAGTGTTCTCTTCTATCCCCATCATGAATCCCAGTGATGAATAGTTACACATCTATCAGGTAGCAGATCAAGAGTAGTGAAAAAGAAACAATCACAGAATCACAGACTGGTCTGGGTTGGAAGTGACCTCCAGTTGCAGGCAGCAGGGGCATCATCACCCAGAGCAGGTTGCCCACAGCCCTGTCCAGCCTCACCTTGAATATTTCCAGGGATGGGGCCCCAACCACTTCCCTGGACAACCTGTTTCAGTGTTCCACCATCTTCATGGTAAAGAAACAGATGATTGTACACAGCCCTCATTCTGCTACAGATGCCATCCATGGCTGAGGGCAACATTGTAGCAAATAATTATATGAATAAATCAATAAAACCAATACAGCAATTCAGACTTGGGCACTAAATCTGCACTTTACAAGACAGTAGTCAAGGTTCAGTGAGGTCGAAGGTGTGATTGCTATGAGGTATCTAACCCGTAGGCATCTATATCTAAAGCAGCCAGCTTGGCTCTGCATCAGGAGAGGAAAAGAAGGATGTATGAGAACAGTAAATTTCACATTGAAGAGCCTTCTCTGTTAGTCACTGAAAGGAGCTCAAGATTTAGATGTAGATATCTAAGCATTAACTGTCTAGTGAGATACATTTTCCACGAGGCCTTTGTCACTCAAGTATGGCAATACTCAGCTTAACCTTTACAAAACCCTTAGTGGAAAGAAACCACAAAGTAAGTTATTGCTCACATTTTCCACAGTTTGCATGTGGAGGAAAAAGAAAGTGCAGCTTTTAAAGAGTAAGTCATAAATTCACTTAATTCCAACACAGTGCAAATCTTTCATGCCCGCATGCATCCCTCTGAGCATTTTTCAGACAAGAAGTCTTTCCTTTTCTGCTCCTTTACACAGTATTTGTGGGTAGTCACTTAAGAATGCTTGAATGAATCATGCTGAAACGTTTATGAATATATCTTGATTATTTATGATGTTAGCCTCTCTTTTACTGAGATACTGCAATTACCTGAGGTAAGCAGGCATCTGCCAATCCAAGCTACAAATTGTAGCTTTCTGGTTCTTCATTCCTCCTTTCACCTACACGTGCTCCACCTCCAGTGGGGTAAGGACACCAGTATAAATCTGGTAGCTGTTGTTCAGATGGAATAAGGACACAAGACATCCTTATTTCCGTAAGGTGAGAGATTCTTTGGTAATCTAAATGAGCAAAGAGCCTTCCCCTTGTGAAGGCTGTAGTTTATTTCCCCATTGGAACAAACAATCTTATGGCACAACACCACGCTTCGAGCAGCTCAGGTGAAATTACTGGCACCTTACTCTTGCATTTGCTTTCATATCTGTATTTAATAGGTGCCAAGTGGCTGCTGTAACTTGATCTGATCTTTTGTGCTACTTTCCTAACCCCATCTACATTATGTATGTACATAAGGCTTGTAATGATTAGCAATCAGAGCACCTTAAAGTTTGGAGTCAGATGTTAGCTTTGATGAAATGTAGCTAACATCAGCTACAGACATGGTGCTGCTCAGTGACTTTAATGCCTTTTCTTCTGATGGTTGGGCTAAAATAAGACAGCTTCTTTCCACTGTGTACTGGAAAAGAAAATCAGTGTGAGATTTCAGTGTCTATTTCTTCATAACCTTTGATAACAAACTGAAAGGTACTCCAGTGATGTGCTCCTAGCTGCATGCAAAAGCATTAATGATGAGGGGAATTCAAAATGGCTTTCAGAAATATGGAACTTTAAAAGCTCATTTACAGCATAGCAACTCTAATAGGTACAACTTTACAGACTTACTTTACCCAAGTCTGCTGAGGTCCCCAGCACAGCCTGCTGAAGGAATGTTTTCCAAGGCAACATTGCACCTCATTCTGGAAGATTCCTTAATTAATTTGAATGGTGAAGCACTGCAAAAATAAAACCCACAAAACACGTTATGCAACATTTAGCTCCACTGAGCCATATAGCAGCATCGGTTTTGCCAGTTTCTCTATGTTCCCATTGTGTTTAATTCTGCTACTTGTATTAGACTGCAGATGTCTCTGTCTTTTCCCCACAGCTAAGACTGTTCCCTGCTAGAGTGTAATGGCTGCAATATCAGCCTCCAGATCTAAGACAATTCACTTGTTATGGGCGGTTAATAAATATCTTCTTTCACATTTCTATGGAACATTTGCTTCCAAATACATACTGTTGACTGAGGTGTTAATTCAAAACAGTACTGTCAACAGCTAGAAAGAAAATGTGAAGTAAAATTTAATTTAAGAAAATGTGGAAAGCTGGGGCGGGGGGAATTCTGTAGAGGATTGTCTGCAGATGGCTTTGAAGTTCTCCTCATAGACCATGACAACAGGGGACAGAATGAAACCTCCTTGTTGTGTCTAAACTCAAAAGTACAGCAGCCAAACATTCAAGATTTGGGAGAATAATCTACAGCTCAACTCTGTGTTGCATCTCTTCCAACCTGGTGCTTTCAGACCAGCTTCTCTGCCAAGAGCACTTCAGCATGCTAGTGTCCAGCCCTGCCTTCACTGCTGCGTCCTGCCTCTCACCAAGCACATCTCTTCCTGCAAAGTCACACTGCACTGAGACTTGTAGTGTGCTGCAACACCAGTAACAACAACAATTCTTTTGCTTAGCACATTTTCACAGGTAAATAAATAATGATTTCAAAAAAGGCTGCTGAATGCCAAGGGAATGTTTCGAGTCTGCACTCCAATGCAGTCACCGCGATCATAAATTTCTCACCTTTGTCTGCTGATCCCAAGCATTGTGCAACCCTTCCTCGGGAGAAAATAGTTTCTAAGAAGAGATACTACTGGGGGCCTACAGGAAGGCTGGGGAGGTACTATTTACAAGGTCTTGTAATGACACGATGAGGAGTAGTGGGTTTCAACTGGCAGAGGGGAGATTGAAACTGGATGCCAGGAAAGGGTTCTTTCCAGTGACGATGGTGAAACACTGGCACAGGTTGTCCAGTGAAGCTGTGTCTGCTCCCTTGCTGGAGATGTTGAAGGCCAGGTTGGATGAGGCCTTGAGTGACCTGTTCTAGTGGGAGGTGTCCCTGCCTATGGTGGGGGGTTGGAGCTGGATGATCTTTGAGGTCCTTTCCAACCTAAACCATTCTATGATTCTCTGACTTTTCGGCCCCTTGTTACAAGGGAGACATTGAGGTGCTGGAGCAGGTCCAAAGAAGGGCAATGAAGCTGGTGAGGGGTCTAGAGCACAAAGTTACTCAGGAGGTAACTGGGGTTGTTTGGAGAAAAGAAGGATGAAGAAAGGCGTTCTCACTCTCTACAACTACCTCAAAGAAGACTGCAGCAAGGTAAGGATTAGTCTTTCTCCCAAGTAACAAGGAATAAGGTGAAAAGAAATTGCACCAGTGGAGTCTTAGATTAGATAGGGCTAGGTGATAGCTTGGACTGGATGATCTTGGAGTTCTCTTCCAATATGGTTGATTCTATAACTCTAGGATTCTAGGGAAAAGTTCTTCACTGAGAGTGGTTAAGCCCTGGAGCAGGCTGTACAGGGAAGTGGTGGAGTCACCATCCTTAGAAATGTTCAAAACAATCTGTAGATGTGGTGCCAAGCACCATAGTTTAGTGATAGGCTTGGCAGTGTTGACAGTTGGACTCAGTGATCTTGGAGGTCTTTTTCAACATTGCTCATTTTGTTTGACTCTTTATCTGTGCTGAGTCCAGGATGCCATTCCATCAGCCTGTAGGAGGACTCGTTCTTTCCACTCAATGTTATGGGTGGGAAGAAGATGTTTATTCAAGGAGAAGAACAAAAGAAGAAATAATAAGTTCAGCAGCAGCCAACCACACACATGTACCGTGCTGATTAATCCATGTTTGAGTGGAGAACTACTTTTTGCCATTCAGACTTGCAGTATTTAATCACATCTTTCATCAAAGTCTTTTAATCACACTGCAGTTTGTGATCACTTCATTATTTGTGTTTTCAAGATGGTATCTTGAGGATATACCATATATATATAATATTACTGCTAAGTCTAACTGCACAATAACCTTCTCCTAGACAAAACTATTTTTCTCCTGTCCACGTTGGCTGAAAACAAATTATTAGAGGCAGAGCACTCTCATCTCTCCATTTGAGAAGTTCCCTAGGTAGAGATCATAATTAGAAATTCCTTTTGCGGTCTAAGGTTCAGAGGACAAACTTACAACAGCTTCATTGCAAATTCTGTGTGATCTCTTCATGCATTTTAAGCACCTGGAATATTTGCATTCCCCATTTACTGGCACAGCCTTAACAAGAGTAATCTGGCCTCAGTATAAAGTGGTTAAGGGTCTGACTCTGAGTTTTTTGGTGATTCAGTGTGCAACTGAAGAGAGAAAGAAGGAAACAGGTACCTATGGAAAAGAAAAAGGATGGCCATTGTAGTCTGCCTTACATTTTGACATACCTCAATGTGCCTTTTAAGGAGTCACCTCTTCTTAAAGTGAAGACATGGAGAGGAGCTTTCATTTTCCAGATGTTGTTTGTCCTGCTTCCAGTGACATGTTCAGGATTTGGGGATTCTGACAGGTCTGTTTTGAAAGAAAATGGAAATAGAGCTGAGTGTCTATTCACTACAATGTGTAATAGGTTTGCATAGGCTGGCTCAGATGAGTAGTGGTTTGCTGCTTTATTAAATGTCATCTGGTTAGTAGAGATTTGCAATAAAGAAAACCTAAACATCCTGGGAAATCAAGATGTAATCAGAACGGCACTTTGTCCAATTAGCCTCTATCACACACAGCTCTCGAGACGGGAGAATTGTGCATCCAGTGATTTCTGTCTTTTATCTGTGTGTCTTGATCCAGACTTCAATGAAATATGGGAACAAGACATTATTGTTAACGTGATCAAATGAAAAACCTCTCACAATGGAATTAGTGACAACAATTTGCTTTCTGCCTGTGAACTTTCTGTGATCTACTTGATGTGTCTCAACAATATTTGGTACCATATATGGTTGGAAGTGGGTTGAAGCAAAGGACACGGAACTGGGAGCCAGTCCAGAGAAGGCCACGAAGATGCTCAGAGGGATGCAGCAGCTCTGCTATGAGGACAAGGTACAAAAGTCGAGGCTCTGCAGCTTGGAGAAGAGAAGGCTTCGAGGAGACCTTGGAGTGGCCTTCTAGTAGCTGAAGAAGGCTACAGGAGGGCTGGAGAGAGACTATTGACAAGGTCTTGTAATGACAGGATGAGGAGGAATGGGTTTAAACTGGCAGAGGGGAGGTTTAAACTGGATGTTAGGAAGAAGTTCTTCACAGTGAGGGTGGTGAGACACTGGCACAGGTTGCCCAGGGAGGCTGTGGCTGCTCCCTCCCTGGAGGTGTTCAAGGCCAGGTTGGATGAAGCCTTGAGTGACCTGTTCTAGTGGGAGGTGTCCCTGCCTATGGGGGTTGGAGTTGGATGATCTTTGAGGTCCTTTCCAACCTAAACCATTCTATGATTCCATGATTACTCTGCTGTACTGGTGCAGAGCATGGGACTTGACTGGTTCTGTGCAGCAAGTGGAAGCAAAGCTCTGTCTGCTAAAAATACAGATACAAAATGTAATAAATTAATATCATACAAATAGAAGCTGATTAACACAACTCCTAACAATACATTTTCTTTACACTGATAACTACTAAGTGACAGACACTTTTAGTCCCCATCTGCGCCTGCATCTCAATAATTACAATTATTACTCTTTGAAGTATTATTTTTTTTACAACGATAAAGGACAGGGCTTAATTAAAGAGGCAATTAAGAAGCAGCAATACCTTAAATATCCCTGTTTATGTGGCATTCCAGATTTTGCACATATTCCTTTAAGTCAGCTCTGACAGCAAGTCTGTGGCTGATGGTTCTGCCAGTTATAATTGAGCCTCTTTTACTCATTACTGCAACAGATGGTTTGCTTTTGAGAACAAGAGGTATCAGTTTCATATCACAAGAAAACATTAACCATGCCACTGTATTCTTTCTGGTTAATATGTTTTTTTCTTTTCAGTGAAAAAAGGGCCAAGAGAGCCAATGGCATCCTGGCCTGGATCAGGAACAGTGTGGCCAGTAGGACAAGGGAGGTTATTCTTCCCCTCTACTCAACACTGGTCAGGCCACACCTTGAGTACTGTGTCCAGTTCTGGGCCCCTCAATTCAAGAGAGATGTTGAGGTGCTGCAACATGTCCAGAGAAGGGCAACGAAGCTGGTGAGAGGCCTGGAACACAAACCCTATGAGGAGAGGCTGAGGGAGCTGGGGTTGTTTAGCCTGGAGAAGAGGAGGCTCAGGAGGGACCTCATTGCTGTCTACAACTACCTGAAGAGAGGTTGTAGCCAGGTGGGGGTTGGTCTCTTCTGCCAGGCAACCAGCAATAGAACAAGGGGACACAGCCTCAAGTTGTGCAGGGGGAAGTATAGGCTGGATGTTAGGAGGAAGTTCTTGGCAGAGAGAGTGATTGGCATTGGAATGGGCTGCCCAGGGAGGTGGTGGAGTCACTGTCCCTGGGGGTGTTCAAGAAAAGCCTGGATGAGGCATTTAGTGCCATGGTCTGGTTGACTGGATAGGGCTGGGTGCTAGGTTGGACTGGATGATCTTGGAGGTTTTTTCCAACCTGGTTGATTCTGTGATTCTATGATTCTATGATTTACTTAAACACAGAAATTCTGCTACTAATGTAGAGGCTTTCTAGAAACCAGAAATATGATGACTGGAATCTGAACACCAAATGCAGAAAGGTATCCTAAGCCATAATAATAATTTGCTACTGTAATAGGTATTTTTAGATCTCTTTTATATTATAAAATCATTAATGCAGAGAATCATTAGGAGTCATCTGAGATCATTAGCAGCCAGTCAGTTGTTTCACTTCTACCACTACTTTGTAGGCAGGTATACAATCTGAGTGCAGCAAATTTGTTCAGGGAATCAGTGTCAGTCTTACCTTAGAGCTTGTAAGTCTCCAGATTTAAATTTCCAGCAAGATAATTTTAACTCAAGACATCAACTTTTTTTTTTTGCTGTTTTTCTGGGGGGTTGGTTTGTTTGTTTGTTGTGTATGTTGGTTTGGTGTCACAGAATTGCAGAACAGCTATTTGCTATTTTCAGTTCTCCCAAGCCTGCTTATTTATATTGAGACTGACATTGAATCATAAAACATAGAATCATAGAATGGCTTAGGCTGGGAGAGACCTCAGAGATCATCTAATCCAACCCCCTGTCATGGGCAGGAACACCTTTCAACTAGCCCAGGAGACTCAAGGCCACATCCAGCCTGTCCTTGAACATCTCCAGGCAGGAGGCATCCACAATCTAAACCTATTCTTCTTCAATTTAAAACAATTTCCCCTTGTCCTGTCAGTGGACACTCTTGGAAGAAGTCCCTCTTCAGCCTTTTTGTAGGATCCCTTTGGCTATTGGAAAGCAGCTCTGAGGTCCCCTGCCAGAGTCTTCTCTTTTCCAGGCTGAGCACCCCCATCTCCCTCAGCCTATCCTCATAGCAGAGGTGTTCTAGCCCCTGGATCATCTTTGTGGCCTCCTCTGGACTTGTTCCAGCAGCTCTGTGTCCCACTGACCATGGGGACACCAGAATTGGACACAGTATTCAAGGTGGGGTCTCACAAGAGCAGAACAAAGGGAAAGAATCTCTCTCTTGATCTGCTGGCCACACTCCTCCTGATGCGTCCCAGGGTAGAGTTGGCCGTCCCAGCTGCATGAGCGCACTGCCAGCTCATGTTGAGCTTCTCGTATATCAACACCCCCAAATCCTTCTCTTCAGCATTGAGTAAGAAAAGTGGTTCATGTACTTGAAAGTCTTTGGAATTCTGATGGCAGCCTTAGAGCTCGTGCTCTGGCTGTCAGTGCACAGGACATTTGTTGTTCAAGAGCAAACCCAGCATCTTCTACAGCATCATATCTGCATTTAAATGAGAAAGAGTTTAATAAGGACTGCAGCCTTGTTCTGAAGGAACAGGTGAGGAAGTGGCAGTGTGAGTGCAGCCCAGACAGCAACTGTGTCCTGGGCTGTAGTGAAAGCAGTGTGGCCAGCAGGGCAAGGGAGGTGATTCTGCCCCTTGACTCTGCTCTCCTGAGACCCCTCCTGGAGTACTGTGTGCCCCCAACACAAGAAGGACATGGAACTGTTGGAGCCAGTCCAAAGGAGGGCCACAAAGATGCTCAGAGGGCTGCAGCAGCTCTGCTATGAAGACAGGCTGAGAGAGTTTGGGCTCTTCAGCCTGGAGAAGAGAAGGTTTCAGGGAGACCTTGGAGTGGCTTTCCAGTATCTGAAGGGGGCCTGCAGGAAGGCTGGAGAGGTACTATTTAGAAGGTCTTATAGTGACAGGATGAGGAGTAATGGGTTTCAACTGGCAGAGGGAAGGTTTAAATGGGATTTTAGGAAGAGGTTCTTTCCAGTGACGATGGTGAAACACTGGCACAGGTTGCCCAGGGAAGTTGTAGATGCTCCCTTGCTGGAGATGTTGAAGGCCAGGTTGGATGAGGCCTTGAGTGACCTGTTCTAGTGGGAGGTGTCCATGCTTATGGTGGGGGGGTTGGAACTGGATGATCTTTGGGGTCCCATCCAATCTAGACCATTCTATATTTCTATGATATTTTTTGTTCAGACTGTATGGAAAACCATTTTACTTAATTACACAATTCCTTGGGCCAGCAGTTTTTTCCTGAGTGAAAAAGACAACAGAGAAGTTTGAATTACCAAAGTGGTGAGACGAACGGTTCAGCTGTTCAGCAGCTCAGCTTTCAGAAGGGTTTCCTTGCCACTTCAGACAGACATACAAAAGACTGCAGTATGCAGGTGCTGAGCAATTCTTCCCTGGGAATGGTTTCCTCCCCTTCCTTGTACAAAGCATGATGTACACCACCCAGAGCTGCCATTTCAAACATTTACTGGCTCCTTGCCTGTGCTCAGTTGTTCAGAACTGTTGGCTATTCATCACTTCAAAAAGCCAGCTCAGCACACTCTGGGCGTCTGAACTATTTCCAACACCACCACCACCCTTCCCATTATATTTGAGAACTGGGAGGAAAAGAGGACTGCAACTCTCAGTTCTAGTATTTTTTGCTCCCAGCAGGGGAATATATATATTTCTAATTTACTCCTATTGTATTCTGTACTCATTTTTACACACTGCTGGACAAATTGAACCTGAAGAAGAGGAGGCTTTGAGGTGACCTTATTGTGGCCTTTCAGTATCTGAAGGGGACCTACAAAAAAGCCGGGGAAAGACTTGGACATCAGGGCCTGACAGGACTAGTGGGAATGAAACAAAGCTGGAGGTGGGTAGGTTCAGGCTGGATATGAGGAGGAAATTCTTCACCATGAGAGTGGTGAGAGCCTGGAATGGGTTGCCCAGGGAGGTGGGTGAGACCCCATCCCTGAAGGTGTTTAAGGCCAGGCTGGATGAGGCTCTGGCCAGCCTGATCTAGGGAAGGGTGTCCCTGTCCGTGGCGGGGGGATGGAACTAGATGATCCTTCCAACCCTGACTGATTCTATGATTCTAAACCAGGTTTTTACACCTTTCCAAATCACTTATATAGAATCATAGAATCAACCAGGTTGGAAGAGACCTCCAAGATCATCCGGGCCAACATAGGTTAGAGAACTGCTTTTTCAGCGGTGTACCTGGCTGAGAGAAAGGTGGATTACTTAAAATGAAGAGAGAACAAAGGCAATATTTGTTGTCAGATGAAAGTGCTTCAATTCAGTTTTCTCAATATATATATATTATTCTTTCTTTTCTTATAGTTATTTACATTCAAGCCTGCATTGGTTCTTAAATGCGCATTAGACAAGAGAGAATTCCACCCCGTTATGAAGTGGAAATTAATTAGTGTGACATTATCTTTTACCCCAAAATTAATATTGTGTATTAATTTTGACATTCAGAACTCTCACCATCCCCAACCACTAATTTTAATAATAATCAGTTCTTGCATGGTCATGGAAACATTTTGCAGATAATAACTATACATACTGAACATGAGCCAGCAGTGTGCCCAG
>WAAF01002139.1:48158-63207 GCA_013400475.1 Tricholaema leucomelas | reverse complement strand
GTCCCCAAAGACTGGAAGCTGGCCAATGGGACATCCATCCACAAGAAGGGTCAAAAGGATAAAGCAGGAAACTACAGACCTGCCATCCTGACCTCAGTGCCAGGCAAGGTCATGGAACAGGTCATCTTGAGTGCCATCACAAAGCACCTACAGGATGGCCAAGGGATTAGACCCAGCCAGCATGGGTTTAGGAAGGGCAGGTCCTGTCTCACCAACCTTATCTCCTTTTATGAGCACTTGCCTGGTGAATGTGGGGAAGGCTGTGGATGTAATCTACCTGGACTTCATAAAAGCCTTTGACACCATCTGCCATAAAAAACTCCCAGCCAAGCTGGCAGCTCATGGCTTGGACAAATTCACTCTGTGCTGGGTCAGGAACTGGCTGGATGGATGAGCCCAGAGAGCTGTGGCAAATGGTGTCACATCCAGTTGGCAGCCAGTGGTGTTCCCCAGGGATCAGTGTTGGGCCCAGTCCTGTGCAATACCTTTATTGATGATCTGGATGAGGGGATTGAGTTCAGCATCAGTAATTTTGCAGATGACACCAAGCTAGGAGCAGGTGTTGATCTGCTAGAAGGTAGGAGAACCCTGCAGAGGGACCTAGACAGGCTGGATGGGTGGGCAGAGGCCAGTGGGATGAGATTTAACAAGGCCAAGTGCAGGGTTCTACACTTTGGCCACAACAACCCCAAGCAGGGCTACAGGCTGGGGAGAGAGTGGCTGGAGAGCAGCCAGGAAGAAAGGGACCTGGGGGTACTGGCAGATAGCAGGCTGAAGATGAGCCAGCAGTATGCCCAGGTGGCCAAGAGAGTCAATGGCATCCTGGCTTGTATCAGGAACAGTGTGGCCAGTAGGACAAAGGAGGTTATTCTTCCCCTGTACTCAACACTGGTCAGGCCACACCTTGAGTCCTGTGTCCAGTTCTGGGCTCCTCAATTCAAGAGAGATGTTGAGGTGCTGGAACGTGTCCAGAGAAGGGTGACAAAGCTGGTGAAAGGCCTGGAACACAAACCCTATGAGGAGAGTCTGAGGGAGCTGGGGTTGTTTAGCCTGGAGAAGAGGAGGCTCAGCGGTGACATCATTGCTGTTTACAACTACCTGAAGGGAGGATGTAGCCAGGTGGGGGTTTGTCTCTTCTCCCAGGAAGCCAGCAATAGAACAAGGGGACACAGTCTCGAGCTGTGCCAGGGGAGATGCAGGCTGGATGTTAGGAGGAAGTTATTGCCAGAGGGAGTGAATTGCCATTGGAACGGGCTGCCTGGGGAGGTGGTGGAGTCACTGTCCCTGGAGGTGTTGAAGAGAAGACTGGATGAGGCACTTAGTGCCATGGTCTAGTTGACTGGCTAGGGCTGAGTGTAGGTTGGCCTGGATGATTTTGGAGGTCTCTTGCAACCTGGTTGATTCTGTGATTCTATGATTCATTAAGGAACCTCAGAAAACACACATAAAAAGATATTCTAAGATTTCTGTTTTCAGTTCAATTTTCTCTGTTATTTCCCTCCATCCATTTCTTAGAATCATAGAATTAGTCAGGGTTGGAAGGGACCACAAGGATCATTTAGTTCCAACCCCCCTGCCATGGGCAGTTATTTACAAGTACTCCCACCACATATGTGCTAAAAGTATTCATTGGAGTAGATGTGGAGCGGTGAAGAGTTTCTTGCCAAATGGCACAAGCCAGGGTCACCCAAACATTTTCTCAAGATTGACTTGGGATGTGTATTGTAACAGCCATAGTGACAATCACTATGAACATCTGGATTGGTCTCTTAAGGGCAGTTTCACATTTCATGCTGGTACTCTTGTTGGACTGTGATCTATGGAGACATAAGCATATCCTTTTCCCCAGTTTAATAGATCACATGGACCAGACCATTGTTCTGTCACCACATCCTGAACCTGTACATTCGCACCAGGGGCAATTCCTCCCGTAGTTGCCAGTGAACAAAAATGTTGCACTGTGGGTGCCTCCTGAAATTCTTCCGGAATTTGTAACAAATTTAAAATACAGATAGGTTTGTTGAGGTGAACTTCTGGTGTTTCTCCCAGCATTCCTCATTTTTGTGTTTGAAGAAAACATTTTAGTGTGTCATGAGCTTGCTCAACAATGCTCTGACCTGTGGGTGTATGTGGAATACTAGTAATGTGGGTGATTCCCTACTTTCGCAAAAAGGAATGTACTCAGGAAGAGATATAAGCAGGCCCATTATCAGTTTTCATTTGTAAGGGCACCTGCAATAGCAAATGCTCATTGCTAATGACAGATGACATCCTTGATTATCTCCCCATACTGAACAGTAGCAATAATGTTGTATGAAAAAGTGTCAACAGAAATGTGAACATTCTTAGAACAACCAAGTCCAACAATATGAATAACAGCTGTTTGCCAAAGTTGTAAGGCTTTTAACCCTTGGGTATTAACACTATAGAAAGAAGAAGTACATTGTCCCTGACAATCTGGACAGGCTGCAGTAATAGCACATGCTTCAGAAGGGGTTAAATGAAACTGATATTTGAGGGCTCAATAACCCTGGTGAATAAATTGATGAGAGTCAATTGCTGGTTGTCTGATGTTTGTAAGGGGGGCTAAAAACTACAGAAGAAACTAACTGACCTGCACAGGAATCCCCCTCAGTAAGAAAGCATGGAAGGTTAGTATGCCTCTTAATATGCAAAATGTAATAGGGCTCCACACAAGCTTGCACTTACAGCCACAATGTTTGTAAAACTCCAAAAAGAGACTTCTGACTAACATGATCAAGAACAGCCTTAACAAGACAATGAGGTAAACCTACAACATAAGCAGAATCAGTGACAACATTAATAGATTCTTTAAAAGGCTAAAATGTCATGGTTAGAGCTCAAAGTTCTACAATCTGTGGTGATCCTTCCTGTATTTGAACATCATGATGTCATTTATTATCAGCAAACCATACAATAACTGCTTTCCCAGTTTTTCCCAACTCATCAGTAAATAGAGTAATACCTTGTACAGGAGAATTCTGACCTAGTTGTTTCTGTGCAACTTGTATTCAGCCATACAACTTTAGGAGCAGGTGAGAAGGTAAATGGTATGTAATTTGACCTGTATAATTGATCGGTGAGGCCTGAAGTGCTGCACTACTAGCAAAACACCACTCAAAGTATTCACTTTGCACAGGAATGACATTTTTTTCTGGGTCTCTTGCCAATAGTTCTGCACACAGTGCTCAGGATTTAATTATTATATGGGCCAAAAGTTCAAAAGACCAGGAGCAGTTTTCTTACAGCGGAATGGTAAAAACAACCATTCTAAAACATGTAACGGATCAGGCCAATCAGAGTTCCACTGTGTAATAATTGCAAAAGGTATCATATGGTTTATTAAGACAGAATTCTGTACAGGGCTAGCCAAATCAGTATGTCATACAAATGTCTGGTTTATTAACTGTTCCATTTGAGTAATGACCAGTTGAGCCTCAGGTGTCAAAGCTTGTGGGGCTGAAATATCAGAATCCACTTCTAAAAATTCCAATAGAGGTTGTAATCTGGAAGATTTTAAACGTAGATTGGGCAGTACCCAATTTATTACTCCTGCCAATTTTTGCACATCATTCAAGTTTCAAACCTGTATTTGTAATTTGATTGGTTGTGGTGCTACTGTTTGGTCAAGTATTTTCATGCCTAAGTATAGTTAAGGCTGATGTCTTTGACCTTTCTCTGGTACTACAACAAGGCCGTGTTGCTGTAAGCTTTTTTTCATCTCGTGCTCTGTATCAGTACGTATGTCAGGTGAGCAGGCTGCTATCAAAATATCATACGTATAATGATAACAGTATACTACTGGAAACATTGCTCTAACAGGACTTAACACTTGAGCTACAAACCATTGACAAATTTTAGGAGAATTTTTCATCCCTTGAGGTAAAACTTTCCAATGATAGCTCTTGGCAGGCTCGCTGTTATTCACTGATGGTACAGTTAAGGCAATTTTTTCCATGTCCTGTGTAGCAGGAGGAATAGTAAAGGCACAATCTTTTAGACACATTCCAACAATTTCCCAATTCATAGGTATCATAGTAGCAGAAGGCAGACCAGGCTGTAGAGCTCCCATTGTAGTCATCACCTTATTAATTTCCCAAAGATCATGTAAAAATCACCAATTTCCAGAATTCTGTGGTGGTTTGGGTGTCCCACTCTCCCACACACTTTAGAAATCACCCAGACTAGACTCAGCCAGCTCTGGAAATTTGAATGAAGCTTATATTTATAGCTAGCACAATATACAAGCAGATATTTACAGTATATACAGGTATATACAGAAATATACAAGGTAAAAGTAATACAGAAACACAACTCCCCTCCCAGAAACCTGAGTCCCCAGGAGGGGCTCTCAACCACCCCCTCATCTTCCCGCTACCCCTCTCAACCTTACCTCAGTCCCAAGGAAGAATGGAGGTTCAGCCAGGGGGATTAAGAAGCAAGGTGAATCAGCCAAGACGCAAATGGAGGGTGAGGTTAGAAAGAAAGATGGAGTTCAGCCAGCAGGCCCAGCTCCCCAGCAGGCAAAAGAGTCGAGAGCAAAAGCCCAGAGCGAAGTGCCCAGTGAAGTGACTATCTAATGTTTTACTTTTCCTTTCTACACATCCCAGCAAGACTGTGAGCGAAGTAGACATCACCATTGTTTTCATTTTCTCAGCCTACAATCTAATTCTTCTCACCAAAACATTCTAGCTAGGCTCAAACTAGCACAAATTCTTTTTGATTACAAGCATGGGAGTATTCCATGGACTGTGCGATGGCTCAACGTGCTCAATTTTGGGGAATTATCAGGATTTTATTATTTGTTATTTCAACAGCTATTAAAGTTTTGCCAACATATTTTGATTCCTCCCACCACAAACACAGAGTATTTATAAACAAGGAATTAAACAGTTTAAATAATCAGAACTTGGAAAATATGAATGCAAAACTAGAAATAATTCTAACTGTGCTTATAGAGCCTTAGCATTAACTTTAGCATATGTCCTCACAATGCATTGATCCCTGGTAAGTTTCCTGTACAAAGACACTTCCAACAACTGTAATTATGATCCCGAGGGTAAAAATGCAAAATCTATTCCAGGTAAAGGGATGAAGAGAACTGAGTTGCTGCAAGCTGCAAACACATGGCTGCTGTGAACAATGCTTTCTGCAGGCAGGATCCAGCTAAATGATTCGCTAATAGGGCTCAGCATGGCTGGAGAGACACTGTGGGAAAGGCACATTTTCAAATCGTTCCCCCATTAAATACTCCTCTTCAAAATCAAGCTGGTTAAAAGGCAGATGCATCACTTGTTTCAGCCAGTGAATTCAAAGTTTCGTGCCTCCTGTGACTATGCCAGGCATGGTTAGGGGCTGCACAAGACACCTGACACGTGGTGTTGGCTTCTAGCCTTCAAGGCAGCTTTGCTGAAAACAATCCCCATCGTTTAGTTCGCTCATCAACTCAGCTCCTGGACCCTAACGCAGGAGGAGGAGAGCAGTGGCCAAAACCAATCTGACAGGATTCCTGCCCTGCCAGGACATGGATGAAAAAATAAAATAAAACAAGATATGCAAAATTTTGTTAAAATACAGTAAGGCTTAAAGTTTGCATGATTATATTTTTATAACTTTTTATACTTGTCTATTTCACCCAACAACTTTATAGGCTCTTGTGAACTTTTTCCCATTTGTATGCTTCTCTTTCTTTTATTCAGGGATTTATGCACAGTGTGCCCTGAATTCAAAATTTCTGTTTCTGAGACTGTTGAAAAGTAAGACAACTTAGGAAAAAAAAAAAAAAAAAAGAAGAAGAAAAAAGAGGAGACAAACTATGATTCGATTAAAAGAAAAACATACAGGCAACTTAGAAATATAATAATTACTTAATACTCAGCTAAAATCATTCTCCAAGATAAATTCAGAATGAGCGCTGTGAAAAGATATTTTTGTATGCATTTTTTTTATTCTATGCTCCTTTTCAAAAAGTTCTTAGAATAGAATAAAATTCAATAGTGTAACACCTGCATTGAAATGGTACAGGGCATATGAAAATGAAATAACAAACCTCCTATATAGAATGACCTAAGGAACAATACTCCATTCAGTTCATAACTAATTTGCTCAAGCAGCTGTTTTCAGCAGTTAATGTCCATCATTGTGCCTGATCTATTTCCAATGGAAAAGGAATATCGGAGGTGAAAACATGTTAAAACTTCAGCTACAAGATTAGAGGCAGCAACGAATAGAGGAGAAAGAGGACTCCAGATACCCAACATCCTCAGGCCAGTACTTACCAAGCTCCAGAAAATTGACAGAAAGCCCAAAGTCCTTAAGAAATGAAGCACTTCCATAGTCCTCGACAGAAAATACTGCATGTGAAAAGAAACAAAAGAATCCTCACTTCAACTTTAAGGACAGTGTAATCTGATCCACAAAATTTATGGGATTCAGAAGGGAGCTTGATGCCAGACATTCAATTTAAAGATCACACTCCCAGATTTGCCTGGTGGACCTGAAGCTACATAGACTGAGTCTTTACACATCATTAGAGGGTGGCTGCAACACCTAAAGTACAGGAGGACATCCTAGTATTGGAATACATGATTACTCAATTAACACACCACCCAAACTGGCACAATTGCAGGAAACAGTGCAATTTAGAGACGGTTGCTTTCTTAATGTAAGACAGGGTAAATAAATTTTAAAAACCTTTGAGATTTGCAGGGAGTCTGCTAGTATGGCTCTGAAAAGCACAGAATCGAATTGCATTAAACTCCATGTAACTCATTCTGCCTGTAGCAGAAGCACAGATTATTCATACCATGTAGGAGATCTCCTGTCAAAATATATCTGTTTTACATACACCTTGATCTGCTGCAGTGGTGTGCAGGGTCTATGCACAGGCCTGAAACACCTCATACAAATCCTCTTGGATTAGGATAGTCCAATACAATCCTGTATGGACTAGGATAGACAGTGCTTGCAAGTTTCTCACCCTTATGAATGAAGAAACCACATAAGCAGACACTTGGAGAGCCTCATCTATTTACCACAGATTTTAAAGAGTGCTGATCTCCTCAAAGTAACCCATCCATAGCTGTCTTATGACAGCAAGGATGCAGCAAGGCACACCTACTCATCAGCCCTCTGAAGCAGTATGACGTAAACAACAAAGCAGCAAGACTAAGAACACACATTATAAATGTACTGTGCTGTTCATAGAACAACAGAAAAAGAGGGTTCATTACATGAAGGAGGGATAGTGCACCTACTTCCTTGTATTCTTTTTCATGGCAGGTCCAGTTCATGCTCTCTTCCTCTCCTCTAGTGTATTGAAATTGGTAAAAATCAAAGGATATATATATGTAAATAGTCAGAAGTTTCTTGATGGTACTCTCAGCTCACATCTACTACCCTGCTGACCCTTTGACATTTTAATCATTGCAAAACCTTGTGTAGTGCTTAGATCCTAGTCATCTCATGGCAGGCAGCTATGCACCATGCAGCTGTTAGGTTCTCATAAGACATAGAACAGTAGAATCATAGAATGGTCTGGGTTGGAAGGAACTTCAAAGGTCATCCAGACCAATGCCCTCTGCAGCAAGCAGGGGCATCCTCAACTAGATCAGGCTGCCCAGTGCCCTGTCAAGCCTCATTTTGAATATCTCCAGGGATGGGGCCCCAACCACCTCCCTGAGCAACATATCCTAATGTTCCACCATCCTCAGATAAAGAATCTGTTCCTAACATCCAATCTAAATCTGCTCTTCTCTAGATTGAAGCCATTGCTTTTCATCCTATCATTACAGGCCTTTGTAAACAGTCTCTTTCCATCCTTCTTGTAGGCCTCCTTCATGTACTGGAAGGATGCTATTAAGTCTTCCAGGAGCCTCCTCTTTTCCAAGCTGAACAATCCCAGCTCTATCAGCCTGTCTTTGTAGCAGAGATGCTCCAACTCCCAGATCATTTTTGTGGCCCTTCTCTGGACCCTCTCCATCAGGTCCATGTGCTTCCTATATTGAGGGCTCCAGACCTGGATGCAGTACTCCAGGTGAGGTCTCACCAGAGCAGAACAAAGGGGCAGAATCATCTCTCTGGATCTGTTGGCAACGCATCCTTTGATGCAGCCTAGTATGTGATCTGCCTTCTGGAGATCTGCACTTGCTCTTATGGAATCTCATGAGGTTCACCTAGGCCCACCCCCTCCAGCTTGTCCAGGTCCCTCTGGATGCCATCCTATCCCCCTGGTGTATCAACAGCACCACTCAGCTTGGCATCATCTGCAAACCTGATGATGGTGCAGTTGATCTCACTGCCTGTATCACTGACAAAACCACTAAACAGCACAGAAGGGACCCCTGAGGGACACCACTTGTCACCACTCTCCATTGGGACTTCAAGCCATTGAGCACCACCCTATCCATCCCGCCAATTCCTTATCCACTGAACAGTCCACCCATCAAATTCATATCTCTTCAACTTGGCAAATAGAATGTTTTGGGGTACTGGGTCAAAGATCTTGCAGAAGTCCAGATAGATCACATCCATAGGTCATCCCTTGTCCACTGTCATAGTCATTTTATCATAGAAAGCCACTAGATTAGTCAGGCAGGAGCTCTCCCTAGTAAAGCCATGCTGGCTGCCATGAATCACCCCTCTGTCCTCCATGTGCCTTAGCATGGCATCTAGAAGGATTTGTTCCATGATCTTCCCAGGTACGGAGAAGAGGCTGACAAATCAATGGTTCCAAGCATCCTCTTTTCTACCCTCTTTAAAATGAATATAATTTTTCCTTTTTTTCCAGTCACCAGGGACTTCATCTGACTGCCAGTACTTTCAAATACCATGGAGAGTGTCTTGGCAACTACATCAGATAATTTGTTCAGGACTCTGGTATGTATTTCATCAGGTGCCATAGACTTCCATATCTTCAGGTCCCTCAGATGATCATGCCTCTTATCTCTGCTTGCAGTACTGACTAACTTGGTGATGGAGTTACAGTATCTGTGAATAAGGCAAGTGATGACATCCACCTGGACTTGTGTAAAGTGTTTGGTGCTGTTCCATGTGACATCCTGTTCACCAAATTGGAAAAGCGTGGTCTCAAAGAATGAACCACCCAGTGGATAAAGAACTGGCTGGATTGCTACACCCAAAGAATTGCAGTCAATGGCTCAATGTCCTGTATAGGGTTAACACTCCAGGGGGAGTAACCTTGAACCTGATCCTAGGTGGTCTTGACCCCTCCCCAGGGGTGGGTCTGAACACCACCAGGTGATGGTTAGCCCACTCCCCCTTCCTGTCCAAAGATCCATAAAAACAGGGAGACTTCCTGTTTCTCTCTTTCTGCGCTCCCTGCCTCAGTCTTACCACCATCACCATCCTGTTCCTGATTCTCTTTGTTTTACCACGTGGCCATCACCCACGAGGCAGACAAAGCCATCACCATCAAAATTGGATTGTATTTATACCTTTTGTGTTTGCTTTTCCCTTCCCTATACCTTTTGTAAATTCTCTACCTCAGATACCTTTTTAAGTTATTGTTAAACTTCTCTTTTTAACTTCCAAATTGTGTGAGATTCATTTGTTTGGGTGTGCTTACCTTCCTCTCTCTCCACATCTAATCCCTTTCTTTTGGGAAAGAAAGGGGAAGAGGGAAGGGCACTTTATAAAATTGTTATTGGTTCTATCAAATTTATCTGAGTCTCTGGAAATTTAAATTAGAACTGAGACATGTCCAAATGGAGACCTGTGATGAATGACTTCCCTCAGGGGTCAGTAATGGGACCAGTGCTGTTTAACATCTTTGTCAGCAGTGTGGACAATGGAATTGAGTGTACCCTCAGCAAGCCTGTCACCAAGCTATGTGGCCTCATTTGACACCCTGGAGGGAGAGGATGCAAGCCAGAGGGACTTGGACAGGCTTGAGGGGTGAGCCCATGACAACCTCGTGAAGTTCAACAATGTCAAGTGGAAGGTCCTACACCTGTGTTGGGGCAATCCATTCAGGAGGTGCACTGTAACAAGGGGTAATGGTTTTAAATTAAAATACATAGATTTAGATTAGTTATAAAGAAGACATTTTTTTCCATGAATGTGATAAAGCTTCCCACAGAAGTGATATATGCCCCATCCTGGATACATGTGAGGTCAGGTTGGATGGTGCTCTTCTGGGTTACCTGATCTAGTTAATTGCAGGGGTGTTGGGTTAGATCACCTCTAAAAGTTCCCACCTAAACATTCCCACCTAAAATATTCTATTGTGTTGTAATTCAATGAACTGTTGAACACAGGGACTAAAATCTTCGTTTTCTCACTTGACTCCCATCTGGGCATTTTTCAATTTTGTGAATTTTCAGTACTGCTACAATTCCTGCAGCTTGATCATTAAACTTAAACCAAACAAACAAGCAAACAAAACCCCCACCACCTACTGACTTTCCTATATGCTAAATCCTTTATTTTGCATTTTCAAAGACATCTTATTCTCAGAAGCATCTTGTTGATTCCGTATGATTTTTTCCTCCACTAAATGGAAGAATTATTCAACATCTACTACTTTGGTCCCCTGAGAAATTCTGTTCAGTAGCTAGATGGGATTGGAGTTTGGTTTTAGTTTAGGTATAGTGAGTTGAATTCTTCAGAATGTTTCATGCATTCTAGTTCTTTTACAGAACAAGAACAGACTATGGCTCAACACATATACTTGTTTCTTAACAGGACTTCAGATGGGACTGAACTTCATTGGTGAAGTACTCCATAGAGCGTGGTGAAAGAATCCAGGTTAAACAAAAGAAACAAACTGGAAAAAAAACAAACCACAACAAAAGAACAGTCAACCAAAATAAACAAAAGAATCCTAGAACATTAATTTTAAGACAGAATTATCGTAGGTATACATTCCAATGTCAAAATTCACTACATATACCTTTTCTGTGGTTCAAATATCATGACTCAGAAATATGTATCTAATTTCCCTATAAATGTAGATTCTATAACCCTAGAAAATGTGCAGTCTAGTTTTAATTGTCATTTTGTTTAATTCCATATTGCAATTTTAGATAAAAATTAAACTGTCATGAGAATAAGTAAGTTCTCTGTTTCTTGCAAACACAGAAGATGCTGGTGCTTGTCACAAAAAATCTGCAAACTCCTAACATGAAGTATAGTGATCTCTAAAGAGAAAACTGCAAATTCTGTGTCAGAATGCAGACATTAAAATTAAAAAATTGTTATGAGATGTAGATAGAAAGAAAAAAACCTCTATCTATTAAATGCTTTAAAAGACTGTCAAGGTCCAGAGGACAGAGATTAACAATATCTCGGTCCAGAGGAGCAAGATCTGTTCATATGGATTTCTGTGTTGTGAAATCAAGGTGCAAACGAGACCATATATCACCACGAAACTATTTATTAAAGGATAGGGTTGGACAAAACAGAGGGAGAGACGGGGGGAAAGGGGGAGAGAGAGAGAGGGAGAGAGAGGGATAAAGAGAATGATGGAGAAGAAGAGAGAAGAAGCAGCGAAGGAAAAGAGCTGGGATCATATTACGCTCAGTTGCAGGTGGGGCATGGCCCAGGGATGATCTTTTGTGGAGTCCGTCAGAGGTTCTTCTGGTGTTGGTATGCCCTTGGGGGTCCGGTGGTAGTGCCACTGGCAGTCCGGTGAGAGTGCCACTGGTGGTCTGATGGTAGTCCCACACTTTGGCAGGCATTCCTCCTGCCTTTTATACAGTTTTCTGCCCGGTGCCCAGCTGCAGCTCCCCAGGAAATCTTCCTGTGTATCCTCATGCCTTTGCAGGGGTTTGGCACCACCAGGGAGAGGACCTCTGCCCCCTCCCTGGCTGTATCTGTCCATACCCTGAATACACATAGGCCTTTTCCCTTCGGGGTAGCTGAGATAAGCCGTAGGCATCCTGGGCATTCCAGCCAGGCTGAAGTGCAGGAGTTTCGAAGGTGTTGTCTGTTGATTTGCACCCCTGAGCTTTAGGCCAAGCACTGAGTCTGAGTCCCGGAAGCTAACAAAGGCAATCTGTATCTTTGTTGATTAGGGAGAGATGATGCAATCTATCTTTGTTGATGAACATGAAAGAGGATTTAGACTCTCACAAAGACCTTCCTATTTTGTGTCTCTGTAGTCCAGCAAAAAAACCAAAACTATCCTACCCTCTTCCTCATCTTCTATATCATCTGAGTCAGAACACTGTCATCAGTTCTTTCCAGAGACATCCTGATTTTCCTATGTTCTGCTCTGTTGTGCATTTGGTGTCAAGATAGTTCAGGTCCCCCGTGAGGACCACAGCCTGTGAATGTGAAGCTGCTTTCAGCTGTCTGAAGAAGGTCTGATCTACTTTTCTTCCTGATTAGGAAGCCTGTAGCAGTCATTGGCTTGTTACCTGTACTGTTCAACTTTATTATCCTTAGCCACATTGATACATCATCCATTCCCAAACAGAGCTCTATGCCCTCCAGTTCTCTCACATAAAGGACAACTGCCCATATTTTGATTACCAGGTAGTTCTTCCTAACAAGCCTTTATCAATCTTTTATAGCACTCCAGTCATGGCAACCATTCTGTTAGATCTCTGTAATTCCAATGAAATTATAGCCCTGTAATTCCATGTGGATTTCTAATTCCTTGTCTTTATTCTCCATACTGCAGCAATGTACAGGCATTTAAGACAAGCACCACAGCATGCTAATTTCCATAAAGAGTCTGTTTTTCTCCCTACAACAATGACATATAAATGCTTCCTTGATCGTGTGCAAATACTTGAGGTGACTCTGTTTAAGCCCTGTTTTGCTGATTATATGTCTCTTCTTTTCACATCACCCGAGGCCCTTTCTTGTTGACCCTCACGTGGCTGATGGTAACTCCCTCCCTCAAATTTTCTGCTTTAAAGGTCTTAGGACGTAGTACAGTTTGACCACTCTGCTCAGGAACAGAATGCGACAAGATTAATCCGGTGGCAGATCATCCAGCAGAGGTCACTCTCCTTCTGCACTTCCTGGAACATGCTGTCACCAGCATCTGATCGCTGCAGTTGGTAAGAACAGCTGTCACCCTCTAACGCTAAGACTTGCCAGTACTAAAGAGAGCAAAGAAGAAAGTGAAACTATAATTAGATCTCAGGTTCTATCAGTCATTGAGAACCATTATGTCATTCTCCCCTTTCGGTGAGAGAAGGGGGTAAGGAGTTTATGTTCCATGTTTGATCAGCTGATAATGACATTAAGAAGGTCTGGCATCAAAAATACCACATAGGTGATATTGTGTGCTTGAGCTAGGTGGAAATCAAATATCTTTATGTAACAAAGAGGAGCTCTTCAGTACTACATATAGGAAAAAAGAATAAGATAGGATAACTCTAATCAGCCTTTGCTAACATTTGTTGCACTGGTGCCTGCCATTGTTTAAAGACTCTAGAAGTCCTAGAAGTCATGTCCATGTTCACGGACAATCCATAGCTTCCTGACATTCTTTTCCACTGAAGGGTTTCAAAGGCACTGGACTAACTAATCTCTAAAATCATAGGATCATAGGATGTTAAGGGTTGGAAGGGACCCAAAGAGATCATTGAGTCCAACCCCTTTGCCGGAGCAGGACAACACTATCTAACACAGACCACAGAGGACCACATCCAGACAGGCCTTGAAAGGCTCCAGAGAAGGAGACTCCACGATCTCTGTGGGGATCCTGCTCCAGTGCTCTGTGACCCTTACTGTAAAGAAGTTCCCCCTTGTGTTGAGGCAGAAGCTCTTTTGCTGCAACTTATACCCGTTGCTCCTTGTCCTATCACAGGAAGCAACTGAAAAAAGCCTGTTCCCCCACTCCTGGCCAGACTTCAGATACTTATTCATCAAATCCCCTCTAAGTCTTCTTTTCTCCAGACTAAAATGCCTCAGGTCCCTCAGCCTCTCCTCATAAGCCATGCCCTCCTGTCCCCTAATCATCCTCATATCCCTCCGCTGGATCCTTTCCAGCAGATCCCTCTCCCTCTTAAATTGGGGAGCCCAAAACTGCACACAGTATTCAAGATGAGATATTAAAAAATATTTGGAAGAATAAAGGAGAACTATTTAAAAACAACATTAAATCCTTGTTTGGTCAGTGACTGATAAAAGTTTCCACAAAAAGACAGAATTCCTATTTCTGATGCTTAAAAATACATCAATATGGTAACCATGCTGCTCTGATGAAGTCTTCTGTACAGTACACATTCTCTGAATGCCATGTTTTGCTCTTACTGAGGAGAATATCCTGAAGATGGTCACTGTTTTGATTCTGTTAATTCTACTCATTTTAGTGCTGCAATAGCTGCAAAATGTGGTGACACTATCACTTCACAGATATCTGCTGTGGAAATAGGCCCACTATGGAGGATGCTAAGCACATTGTTTATTACTACATGGATTTTTCCACTCTTGAATTCCTCTCCAGAAGATGACTTGAAGTCTTTTCATTACCAGGATCTGGTGTGCATGTTAGCTGTGTTCAGAGCTGGGCAAAAGTGACTTGTCTTTAGTATTCTCCTCTTAAAAGGAGAAAAAATTACCAACTGAGAATGTTTGCTGTTCATATACAAAGATTTGCATTCTTTCAATCTATAGATGAGAGGAAACAATGTACCTATTTGAACTGCAAATCTCTTGTAAACTTGTAAAGCCCTAAGAAGCTTAGTCTCTGTTGTAGCCTTCTTTGCATACAGTGTGTTCTCACTTTAAAAAAGGAGCATTGTTGGGACAAAATATTTTTTGAAATTTTAAATATCACTGCTAACAACAAGAAAATCAGCATAAAAGAACCCAAATGCTAGCCATACTCAAGATACTGAAGAAGTATTCCTAGTGCATAATCTTAGGAACATATGCAGCAAAAAAAATCAAAAAAAGGAGTAGAACAATGACCAATTAATTTCCTTCCTTCCTTTGTCCTCCCTCCCTCCCTCCCTCCCTTCCTTCCTTCCTTCCTTCCTTCCTTCCTTCCTTCCTTCCTTCCTTCCATCCACCCATCCATCCATCCATCCATCCATCCATCCCTCCT
>WAAF01002139.1:15064-47320 GCA_013400475.1 Tricholaema leucomelas | reverse complement strand
TCCTTCCTTCCTTCCTTCCTTCCTTCCTTCCTTCCTTCCTTCCTTCCTTCCTCCTTCTGAGTTGCGAGTTTCTTCCAAATTCTGAGTTCCTTCCTTCAAGTTCCTTCCTTCCTTCCGAGTACCTACCTTCTGAGTTCTAAGTTTCTTCCTTCCTTCTGAGTTCTGAGTTTCTTCCAAATTCCTTCCTTCTGAATTCCTTCTTTCCTTCATTCCAAATTCCTACCTTCCTTCCTTCTGATCTCCTTCCTTCCAAATTTCTTTCTTTGTTCCTTCTAAATTCCTTCCTTCTGAATACATTCCTTCCAATTATTTTTCCTTCCTTATGAATTCCTTCCTTCCAAATTTCTTCCTTCCTTCCTATTATTTCCTTCCTTCTGAATCCCTCCTGAATTCCTTCCCTCCTTCTCAATTTCATCTTTCCAGATTCCTTCCTTTCAAGTTCCTTTCTTCCTTTTTAATTTACTTAATGGTTTACTTTAAAAATCAGAATAATTTGAAGTTAGAATTTCTCTGTTAGAACTTGTTTCCTCTTAACAGCCCACTGATTTTTTTCTCCAAAGATTTCTATTAATAATAGAAATTATTTAAATAATTTATGACTATGTTCAAATCTGCCTCTAGTAACAATGCAAGAGAAACTATTTCCAGTATATTAATTCCATGCTTTATATAAAAACTAGTAACAACATATTTTACGCATAAACAATGGCCATAAAATTGTTAGCTTTCTAATGTCATGGTAGACCAAGTAAGGAGAGCTACTTGGTTTTCCTTTTAACTTTCTACATAATTGCTTGTATTTTTCACTACAGAATATCTCTATTGTGTAAGCCATTATCATTAATTCACTTGAAGTTTTTATAAAAGTAGAACTTTAATATGTTTAGCTGATGATCTCCATATGATATGAGACAAACACAGTACGTCCTTTATTCACACAGCAACTCATGATATATTTTCACAGAGTGAATTTGTATCATCTTGTGTCACTTGATCAGTAACTCAGCAAAATGGGGTTACTAATGACATCATCAGAGGCCTTTCACTGTTTCTCAGCTTCGATTTCTCTTGCCAAAGCACTAATCTGTCTCATTTCATTATTTTATCATTGATTTGCATTTTCTTTCTTTCTCTTTCTTTTCTTTCTTTCTTTCTCTTTCTTTCTTTCTTTCTTTTCTTTCTTTCTCTTTCTTTCTTTCTTTCTTTCTTTCTTTCTTTCTTTCTTTCTTTCTTTTCTTCTTTCTTTCTTTCTTTCTTTCTTTCTTTCTTTCTTTCTTTCTTTCTTTCCTTCTTTCTTTCTTTCTTTCTTTCTTTCTTTCTTTCTTTCTTTCTTTCTTTCTTTCTTTCTTTCTTTTTCTTCCACTTTAGGTGTTAAGCAGCATAAACAGTAAGGCTGTTCATTTAATTGAATTAAACTGCAATTACTTCTACCTTCCATAACAAGCCACATATGGATGATCTGCTTTGCCGTTCCTCTCTCTTTGGATCATCTCTGTTATCAAGAAATAATTTATTTTCATCCATATATTGGGGTGAAAAATACTAACATCAGTTCAGAATATGTGTTCAGCATATTTGGAGCTGAAGAGCAAAAGCTGATTTGACCAGTTTTAACAAAAAGTATTTCACCTTTGATTTTCATCCACCATATTTTTTTTTTAAGAAGACTATGATACAGAGGTGAGTTTGGTTTTGTTTTTTTTTTCCTTTATAATAATGCTTCATACAGGCTACAACTGGCTATAATTTGATACATTTTGCCAGGCTACCAGATTACATTGTTATATCTTTTCCAATAATTTATTTTACTAGAGGACCTAGATATAGTTTTCAGGACTATTTGAACAACTTCTAAAACCTTCCATCTGCCACATCTCCTGCTGGAGGTGCTTCTGTCATCAGGTATAGCAAAGGCATCAGAACAGCGTTCTTAGCTCCTTTTCATCCACAATAGTACCTTCATGCAAATATAAACTACTTTTTTATTGCAGTTCATATTTGTGGTGGGAGTTTTCAAGTAGAACAGTGAGGAAAGTTGTCAGAAATATCAACATGTTCAGGCAAACCAGAAATAAAACTTAAAGCACATACTCTGCATTGGTAGCACTTACTCTAATTTATAAATATGTTTTGACACATGAGATTCTGCTTTGTACTAAAGAAAAGTCATATTAAAAATTACCGTTGCTTTCCCAGAATAATAAATCTAGCTTGGCAAATCATCAACAGAACCAGCAACATGCAAGATGCAAGATTCAAGCCCTCAGCAAGCAGTAAAACTCCCTAGAGGGTAATTCAAGTAAACAGAATACAGATCATTTTCCTCAGCTAGAGGAAGACTCCCAGTACCATTACATACATGCCTCTTGGTACCAGTTACATGCCTTTTGAACTCACTTGAATTTGATGTGTTTCCAGAGTGAGCTTTCTGTCACTCACCTACTAAAAGGTTCAGTGCCCTGATAACACCGAGCTGGTGCCATCATCAAGATTTTAGCTTTCATGATCACAGAACTGTTGAAGATCAAGGACTACAGGGGAAAAATATGATAGATCTGGCAAAGTGGAACAAGAGCACTTCTGCCAAAAGGCAGGCCAGAAGACCTTCAAACTAGGAAAATGAAAGAGTGAGATATTTGAAATCATAGTTAAGTAAACATGTGTGGATGTGGTGGAAATTAATAATTATTTATGCATTATGAATATTAATTTATGTATTAATATTATTTTTAATTAATATTTTTTAAAGCAGGAAAATTCCCTGAGATTCTTTGCATTTTTGGTTGACAGGAAGTAGTTGCGCAGAATTAAACAGTTTAAACAATCAGAACTTGGAATATAGGAATATAAAACCAAGAAAAATTCTAACTATGCTTATGGAGTCTTAGCATTAACTCCAGCATATGTACTCACAACATTTTGGTCCCTGAGTTAAGTTTCCTGTACAAAGTTGCTTCCAAAACTTGCAATAATGATCCCAAGGTAAAATATAAAATATTCCAGGCAAAAGGAAAGAGAGGAAAACTGAGATGGTGCTGCTGAGCTAGTGCAAGCTGCATAGATGTAGCCACTATGATTCCCAGTTAACAAGCCATGAATGTGGTGCTGCTCCCGGTGGAGGGTCAGTGCAGAAAGGTGTGGTTTCCAAATCACCTTCCATTAAATACCTCCTTTTGACAACGAAGCTGGCTAATAGGGACTAACACCATTGTTCTGGCCAATTAATTCAAAGTTTCATAACTCCTGTGACCATGCAGGCATGTTGAGGGGCAGCAAGAGACACCTGACACGTGGTGCAAAGACCCTGGTCTTCAAGGCTTTGCTGGAGCCAAAACCTTATTGCTCATCTACTCAACTTCCCAACCCACAACAGGAGGAGGAGAGCAAGGGTTAAATCAGCCTGGCAGGATTTATGCCCTACCAGGACAATGGAAAGAAAAGAGTGCAGAGCAATCTTAACAAGAAAGACAAATGTGTGTGTTCTGGGAAATAAGCATGAGTGACTAGAGCTCCAGCCACAAATTTGGGATGTTGTTTTAAAAACTTTGTGGCGGTAGGATAGCTAGCACAATTGTCTTGAGTAATGGACAGATTCAAGCTCTTCAAGAAATACACAATAAGAGGGAAAGCTGTATTTGCTGTGTACAGGCAGCTTAGATCCATGGCTCTCTTTTTATTTTTACTTTTGGGTTGGAATTAAGGGTCAGGATAATATGGGTGACATTGTAGTGGGTATCTACTATAAGTAACCTGATCAGGAAGAGGAAATCAAAAAGGCTTTCTGCAGACAGCTTGAAAACTCAAAATCACATGTCCTGAGCATCACAGAGCACTTCAACTACCCAGACATTTACTGTAAAGACAACTCAGAGAGGCACAAATGCTCCAGGAGTTCCCTGCAGTGCATTGATGATAACTTTGGCACAGGTGGTGGAAGACCTTACTAGTACAGGTGTGCTGATGGATCTTTTTCTAATGAACAAAAAAGGTCTGGTTGGAGATGTGAAGGCTGGATTCAATCTTGGCTGCACTGACCATGAGATGGTTGAATTCAGAATTATTTAAGAAAATAGCAGGGTAGCATTGCTACCCTGGGCTTCAGAAGAGCCAAATTGGGCATCTTCTTAAACCTGATTGGAAGAATCATGGCTTATGGCTCCAGAAGTTAGGGGGTTTAAAGACAGCTGAATAATATTCAAGCACCACCTCCTCTAAGCTCAAGACCAATGCATGCCCTTGAGTAAGAAATCAAGACAGGGTGGCAAGAGACTTGCCTGGAAAAACTCAAATGGAAGAAGGAATTTAATGGTGTGTGGAAAAATGGACTGATCACTTGGGAGCAATATAGGAATCTTGTCATCTATAGAGATGGTACAAAGAAATCTAGGTCCCTCTTGGAATCCAATCTGGCAAATAGAGTAAAAAAAAAAAAAGCAAAGAGTGCTTCTTCAAGTACATCAGCCAGAAAGGGAGCACCAGGAAAAACACAGTCTCACTGATGAATGAGATGGACAACCTAGTAGAAGATATAGAGAAGT
Organism: Tricholaema leucomelas; assembly: GCA_013400475.1. Classification (NCBI taxonomy): domain Eukaryota; kingdom Metazoa; phylum Chordata; class Aves; order Piciformes; family Lybiidae; genus Tricholaema lacrymosa; species Tricholaema leucomelas. The sequence continues at coordinate 42,782 of WAAF01002139.1, read as the reverse complement.
TGGCGTAACTGAACAACTTCTTAGCTTCAGTCTTTATCATTAAGGCAAATCATCAGTCCCTGGAGTTAAGAAAAAAAGTCTGGGAGAAGATTTTTCATTGACTGAGGAGGAACAGATTAGAGGTCAATTAAATAATCTAGATATCCACAAGACCACGGGTCCTGATAGGATGCACCCACCCTCAAGTGCTGAGGGAGTTGGCAGAAATTATTGCTGGGCCACTTCCCACATTTGAAAGGTCCTGGAGAAGAGGCAAGAAGTCTGGGGATTGGAGGAAATCTAATGTCACTCCAGTCATTAAAAAGGGCAAGAAGAAAGACAGAGGAAACTACAGAACAGTCAGCCTCACCTTCATCCCTGGAAAGGTGATGAAACAGCTCATTCTAGATGTCATCTATAGGCATGTGGAGAAAATGAAGTGTTCAACATGTTCAACATGGATTCACCAAGGATAATTTGTGTCTAATTAAGATGATAGCCTTCTGGGAGTGCATGAATGGATGGATAGATGGTTAGATGAGGGGACAGCAGTGGATGTTGTCTACTTTGAGATTAGCAAGGCTTTCAACACCAAATTCCACAGCACACTCATAGGCAAGATTAGGAATCATAGACTCGTAGAATAATAGAATCGACCTGGTTGGAAGAAACCTATAAGATCTTCCAATCCAACCTAGCACCCAGCCCTGTCCAAGCAACTAGACCATGGCACTAAGTGCCTCATCCAGTCTTTTTTTTAATACCTCCAGAGACAGCAACTCCACCACCTCCCTGGGCAGCCCATTCCAATGGCAAATCACTCTCTCTGGGAAGAACTTCCTCCTAACATCCAGCCTATACTTACCCCGGCACAACTTGAGACTGTGTCCCCTTGTCCTGTTGCTGGCTGCCTGGGAGAAGAGACCAACCCCCACCTGGTTACAGTCTCTCTTCAGGTAGTTGTAGGCAGCAATGAAATCAACCCTGAGCCTCCTCTTCTCCAGGCTAAACAACTCCAGCTTCCTCAGCCTCTCCTCATAGGGCTTGTGCTCCAGGCCTCTCACCAGCTCATACCAGGAAGTGTGGGTTATATGAGTAGACAGTGGGTTGGACTGAAAACTAGCTGAAAAATAGGGATTAGAGGATTGTAGTCAGTGGCACAGAGTCTAGCTGGAGGTCTGTAACAAATAGTGTTCCCCACGGATCAGCATTGGATTCATGTCTGTTTGATATATTCATCAATGAGTTGGATGAAGGGACAGAATGTACCCTCAGCAAGTTTCCTGATGAGACAGAACTGAAAGAGGTGGATGACACACCAGAAGCCTGTGCTGATATCCAGCATGACCTGGACAGGATGGAGAGTTGGGCAGAGAATAACCTAATGAAATTCAACAACAGCAAGTGTAAGGTACTGCACCTAGGCTGCAATAGTCCCATGCATCAATATAAGTTAGGCACTGACCTGCTGGAAAGCAGCACTGCGGAAAAAGACCTAGAAGTGATGGGTTACAAAATGACCATGAGCCTGTGTGTGCAATGTGCCATCATGGCCAAAAAGGTCAAAGGTGTCATGGGGTTTTTCAGGCAAAGGAGACAAGAGACCACCGTGTCTGAGCTGTGACCTGTTGGTCAAACAAGAGGGCAAGCTGGGACTACACAGGAAATCAAAGAAGGGGCAAGCATCCTGGGAAGAGTATAGGAATGTTAACCAGTTGTGTAGGGATGAGGTCAGGAAGGCTGAGTCACAGCTGGAACTGAGCTTGGCAAGGGATCTGAAGAAAAATAAGAAAGGCTTCTACAAGTAGGTTAACCAGAAAAAGGTTAAATAAAGCCTACACCCCTTGATGAACAGCAGTGGGGGGAACTTCTATCCACACATGACAAGGCTGAGATTCTTGACAACATTTTTGCCTTAGTCTTCACTGGCAACCCTTCTCCTCATGGGTCTCATACTGATGGTCCAAAAGATGGAGACCAGAGAGACAATGACCCTCTCACTTTAAGTGAAGACAACATGCATGATCGTGTGAGGAACCTGAAGATATGGAAGTCTATGGGACCTGATGAAATGCATACCAGAGTCCTGAACAAATTAGCTGATGTAGTTGCCAAGACACTCTCCACGATACTTGAAAAATCCTGGCAGTCTGATGAAAGTCCCTGGGGACGGGAAGAAAGAAGACATTACACTCATTTTTCAAAATGATAGAAAGGAGGATCCTGGGAACTGCCAACCTGTCAGCCTCACCTCTGTGCCTGGGAAGATCATGGAACAAATCCTTCTAGATGCCATGCTAAGGCATATGAAGGACAGAGAGGTGATTCACAACAGCCAGCACAGCTTTACTAGAGGCATATCCTGCCTGGCTAACCTGGTGTAGATGACACCTATGGATATGATCTATCTGGACTTCAGCAAGGCCTTTGATATGGTCCCCAAAAACATCTTACTTAACAAGTTGAAGAGATAGGGATTTGATGGGTGGATTCTTCACTGGGTAAGGAATTGGCTGGATTGTTGAATCCAGATGGTAGTACTCAGTGGTTTGAAGTCCAGATGGAGAGCAGTGAAAAGTGATGTCCCTCAGGGGTCCCTACTGAAACCTGTACTGTTGAACTTTTTTATCAACAACATATACAGTAAGACCAAGTGCACGATCAGCAAGTTTGCAGGTAACACCAAGCTGAGTGGTGCTGTCAATACACCAGAGGGATGGGATGGCATACAGAAGGACCTGGACAAGCTGGATGGGTGGGCCTAGGTGAACTTCATGAGAACCTCACGATAGCAAGTGCAGGGTTCTGTGCCTGGGCTGGAACAGTCCTCACTATCAGTACCATCTGGGGGATGAGATGCTAGAAAACAGCCATATGGAAAGGGACTACAGGGTGCTGATGGATAAGAAGCTGGACATGAACAGACAGTGTACACTTGCAGCCCAGAAGGTCAATCACATGCTGGGGTGCATCCAAAGATCTATGGCCAGATCCAGAGAGGTGATTCTGCCCCTTTGTCCTGCTCTGGTGAGACCTCACCTGGCGTATTGCTTCCAGGTTTGAAGCCCTCAATATAGGAAGGACATGGACCTGATGGAGAGGGTCCAGAGGATGGCTACAAAAATCATCCTGGAGTTGGAACACCTCTTCTACTGTGGTGGTTTGGGTGTCCCCCGCCCCCCCACACTTTAGAAATCACCCAGACTAGACTCAGCTGGCTGTGGAAATATGAATGAAGCTTATGTTTGCAGCTTAGCTCAATATACAAGCAGATATTTACAGTATATACAGGTATACACAGAAATATACAAGGTAAAAAGGTAATACAGAAACACAACTCTCTCCCAGAAACCTGAGTCCCCAGGAGAGGCTCTCAACCACCCCCTCACCTTCCCCTTACCCCTGTCAACCTTACCCCAGTCCCAAGGAAGAAATGGAGGTTTGGCCAGGGAGATTAAGAAGCAAGGTGAATCAGCCAAAAGCAAATGGAGGGTGAGGATAGAAAGCAAGATGGAGTTCAGCCAGCAGCCTCAGCTCCCCAGCAGGCGAAGAGCCCAGAGCAAAGCCCAGAGCAAAGTGAGCAAGTGAAGTGACTTTTATCTATGTTTTTCTTTTCCTTTTCTGCACATCTCAGCAAGGCTGTGAGGGAAGTAAACATCACCACTGTTTTCATTTCATAGCCTATGATCTAGTCCATGTCACCAAAACATTCTAGCTAGGCTCAAACTAGCACATCTACAAAGTCAGGCTGATGGAGCTGGGGTTATTCAGCCTGGAAAAGAGGAGGCTCCTGGAAGACCTGATAGTGTCCATCTAGTACATGAAGGAGGCCTACAAGATGGATGGAGAGAGACTTTACAAAGGCCTGTGGTGATAGGATAAGGAGCAATGGCTTCAAACTAGAGAAGAGCGGATTTGGATTGGATGTTAGGAACAGATTTACTATGAGGGTGGTGGGACATTAGGATACGTTGCCCAGGGAGGTGGTTGGGGCCCCATCCCTGGAGATATTCAAAGTGAGGCTTGACAGGGCTCTGGTCTTGTTGAGGATGCCCTTGCTTGCTGCAGAGGGGGTTGGAGCAGATGACCTATAGAGTTCTATTCTATAACTCTATTATTCTGTCTTCTCTACAAGATCAACAAGAAGTGGTGCAAGAGCTCCTAAGCTCAGGTCAGAAGTTCACGTCACTAATAGCAACACCATGGTGGGATTGCGTCCACCCAGGCAGGGTAATTGGGCAAAGCTTCTTCAATGTACAAGAGAAAGTTTGTATAAAAAATCTCAGTTCTCACAGTGGAGAGTAACCTCTTTAATATCTGCTGGCAGTGTAGTGGAGTTATCAGGATTTCTGGTAGATACTGGGGGTCACATCATGATCTGAGGTGATGTCTATCTATTTCTGCTGTTCACTAAAAAGGGAGAACAGATGGTGGCTGTGATACTCAATAGCTGTCTTGTCTATAGTGAGAATGATACAGCAGAGTGGATCTAAACCAATTTAGTATTCCAGAAAACCAGTGCCAGAGCAAATAGCACAAAGGTATGTGAAGGCAGCTGACTTTTTACTCTGAAAAGTTGCCAAGTGCTTACAAAATCAGAATGATGTACTTGGGTTTTCAAGATCTGCTAGGACCTGCACAGGGTTTAAAAAAATTAAGTAGAAAAAAACCTAGAGTATCACTTTGAAAAAAGGATTTCTTTACATTTAACAGTCAAAGTCTGTCATCTATAAGGTACTAAAATAGAAAGCCTTTCTGGCTCCGCATGGGTGTGTGTCAGATTTTTAATAACTGTTATTTTAACAGAAACGATTACTCTTTTAAGATCACGTTAGAATCATATGTTATGAATTTTCATCTTCTTTTAGTGTCACAAGGCTTTGTCTAAATTAAATTGATGTATGGACTGCTACATATTCAATGTAAATCTGTTTTCCTTTTCACAACAGTAATAGAACAATAGAAGAGCATTCTGGGTTAAAAGGACTCAGGAAGTTCCTGCTGGTGATTTTCAGGAATGAACCAGTATAGATGGGGAAAACATACTTCATACAAAGCTGGTGTTAATTTATGATCAATAAACAAATTATTTAGTAACAGCACCAAAGTATATATGCAAGCTATTTAATGATCTCTCACTTGATTTCATAGCATGCTTGCCTACAAGGATAATGTTATCTACTGTAACTACATAAGGTGGACCACATAATTACAAGTGTTTTGAAACAGATAATATTAAAATCACAGATCATAAGCATTACAAGTTAGTAAAAAATCTAGAAAATGGAATTGTGTTTACATATGAGTATTTTATATCCCTGTATGAAATATGGGACTGCTTGCACTAAAGATTCAGAGTGTTGAAAATCTTAAGAATCATAGAATAGTTTGAGCAGGAAGAGACCTTTAAAGTTCACCTAGACCAACACCTCTGTCATGGGCAGGAACATCTTTCACTACGTTGGGTTGCTCGAAGTCTCATGTGACTTAACATTTTCAGTGATGGGGCATCCACTTATGCCAATCTGATCCAGTGTTCTAGCAACTTAATTGCAAAACAATTTCTTCTTTATACCCAATCTAAATCTACCTTCTTTCAGGTTAAAACCACTGTCCCTTGTCCTGTCACTATAGACTCTGACAAGAATTCTCTCTCTTCTTACAAGCCCTCCTCTATATAGCTAAAGACTGCAACAAAGTCTCCCTTGAGCTTTCTTTGTTCCAGACTGAACTCTCTCATCCTTTCTTCCCCTATTTCCCAAATCCTCCAGCCTGTCTTCCCAGGAGAGGTAGATGTTTTGTCTCTTCGATCATTTCTGTGGCTCTCTTCTGTGTGATGGTTTGGGCGTTACCTGCCCCCCTACACTTCAGAAAATCACCCAGACTAGATTCATCAACTCTGGAAGTTGAATGAAGCCTTATATTTACAGCTTAGCACAATATACAAGCAGATATTTACAGTATATACAGTTATATACAGAAACATACAAGTTAAAAAGTAATATAGAAACACCACACCCCTCCCAGAAACCTGAGTCCCCAGGAGAGGCTCTCCACCACCCTTCCACCTTCCTCCCACCCCTCTACCTCACCCAAGACTTTGCCTTATGCTCAAGGTAGCTTGGAGAGTCGGCCAGGGGGGTTAGGAAGCAGATGGATTAGTCACACAGACAGCAGGTTAGGTTAGAGAGGTGGAGCCCACAAAGCCCAGAAAGTGACTCGATTATCTGTACTTATGCTCTTGTTCTTACATATCTCAGCAAGCCTACGAGTGAAGTAGACATCACCATTGTTTCCTTTTCACAGCCTGGCATCTAATTCTTCTCACCAGAACATTCTAGCTAGTTTCAAACTAGCACATTCTGGAATTGCTCCAACAGGTCCATGTCTTTCTTACACTGGGGACATGAGAACTGGACACAGCATTCCAAATGCTGCCTCTGTCAGCCTTTTGGACATACCTCTTGATACAGTCTGGGATATAATATGTTTTCTGGGCTGCAAGCACATATTGCTTCTTCATGTCCAATTTTTTAATCTCCTATTGTCTCCAAGTCCTTCTCTTCAGGACTGGTCTCTAGAAATTTAGCACCAAGTCCATGCTGATATTAGGGATTATCTTAGCCAGATGCACTTAGACCTTGCGCTTGGCTTTGTTGAACTTCATGAGATTCTCGTAAGCCCATTTCTGAAGGCATAGAATATAAAATACATAACATAGAGCATAAAACAAAGATCTTCGTTTCAAATGCTCTTCAAAAAAAAAAAAAAAAGAACAATTCCATGCTTAACTTACATTTTAATGGAAAAAGTCTGTTTCATATGTTTCCTTTTTAGTGTTATGCAATAAACCTTTTCCATGAGATAAGCTCATGACTGGTGTCAATGCCTGCCCATATCTGTCTTAATACCTGTAGGAATTCCAATCTCCTGCTCCAGCCATCACATGACCAAAAAAAAACCACCTCTAAATGTGCCATATCTACAATGAACATGTGTAATTTCTGTCAGTATTAAGAAGTTTAAGACCTAGTATGCCATTTAAACAAAATACAGGAATAAAAAAAAAAAAAAAAAAAGGCAAGCAGTGGGGCAATCACAGTTTTAATTTTCAACTCTTTGAAATATTTCATGATGGAAAATAAGACAGAGCTTATAACAGTAATACAGAGCTCCAACAGATTTCTTTAAATCAAATATGTTGCAAAATCTTAAACCAACATGATGTGTATTTACTGTCCACTTTGACTTGTATTGCAATCTGCTGTGCTTTAGCATTGATCTGAATCAATTGGTACAGAATCTATACATGTTAGAGAAACAAACAAACAAACAATCCAAACCAACATTTTTTAAAACTAAGGTTGTTTTTTCTTACATTGCTTTAGATTAGTGAAAATTCGTGCTTATTTTCAAACTTTATTCTGCTTCCGTAAGGGCAAAATAATCCCACAAAATTTTAACACTTTTCCCCTTATCCTCTGCCATTTAGTAGTGATGTATTCCAATGTATGTCAATTCCAATGAATCCTCTAAATAAATTCCCTCTTTTTCATGTCTCATCTCAGGGAGAAGGGAATGCCTAAGAGACAATAGCACACACATCATGGATGGGAAGCTGAATGCAGGGAAGGCTGTGCTGCTAAACTGATATTCTACAATATCCTCTATGCCTGAGTTTTTGCTTACACTTGGACTTGAAACTACATATGTCTTAGTTGTCTGTTTGCTCAGTTTCCTCAACATTTATATCAAAAACTGCTTGTGAAAGGCGGTCTGCATACATTAATTATTCAAACATTCTTTTCCATCTATGCAAGCCATAGACAACATGCTGGGGAAGACAAACGGGGATGTACTATGTGAGGCTGAATAAAAATAGTTACTCTTCATTTCTTGCTCATGCTGGGTCCCGCAGATGACCAGTCTAGTCTCTTACACAAATTTACCTTAGGGATCCCGGACTGCACCACCATTAACCTGTCAATGTTGACTTTACAACAACACTTTAGTAAAGTACCAATTACTCATTACAACTTTACACTAGTTTTAAATGTTCCTATACAATTTGCCATCCTAACAGAAATTTTATCTTCATTTGCATATACTGTTAATAGCAATCATTGTCACTGTTTTTGAAGGACATAAATATTCAGCTCATCATTTGAGCTAATATTCTATTTATTAATTTCATTTTTTTTCCACTATTACAGAACATAAGAATCACAGAAAATTAGGGTTTGGAAGTGACCTTGAAAAATCATTGAGTCAAATCTCCCTGAGAGAGCAGGATTACCTACACCAGAATATAGAAATGCATCCAGGAGAGTCATGGATATCTCCAGAGAGGGAAACTCCGCAACCCCACTGGGCAGCCTGTTTCAGTGTTCCATCACCCTCACTGTGAAAAAATTCTTCCTCATGGACTTCTTATGCTTCTGCTTCCACCCATTGCCCTTTGTTCCATCACTGGGCATCACCAAAAAAAAGCCTGACTCCGCCCTCTTGGCACTCATCTTTTGCATATTTATAAACATTGATGGGGTCACCTCTTGGTCTCCTTTTCTGCAGAGTAAAAAGCCCCAGCTCCCTCAGTCTCTCCTCATAGGAAAGATGTGCTACTATCTTAATCATTTTTGTGGCTCTATGTTGGATTCTTTCAAGCAGTTTTCTGTCCTTCTTGAACTGAGGGGCCCAGAACTGGACACAATATTCCAGATGCAGCCTCACCAAAGCAGAGTAGAGGGGGAGGAGAACCTCTCTTCACCTACTAACCACAGCCCCTCTAACATCACTTCAGAATGGCATTGGCTATCTTGGCCACAAGAGCACATTGCTGGCTTATGGCCAACCTCCCATCCACCAGGATCCCCAGGTCCTTTTCCCTTCACTGCAACTAGCAGATCTGTCCTCAGCCTATACTGATACCTGGGGTTGTTCTTTTCTGGGTGCATGGTCTCATTGAATTTCATTCAATTTCTGCTTGCCCAACTCTTTGTCCTGCCTAAATTTCACTGAATGGCAGCACAACCCTCCGGTGTGTCAGCCACTCAACCCAGTTTGACGTCATCAGCAAACTTGCTGACAGTGCGCTGTGCCTTCATCCACGTCATTGACGAATATAGAGTAGTACTGGTCCCAGTACTGACCCCTGAGGGACCCTACTAGACACAGGCAATGACCACAACTCATTGACTTCTTTCCTTTAACCAGTTCACAATCCACCTCATTCCCTGATCATCCAGACCACACTGCCTCAATTTAGCCAGAAGGGTGCTGTGGGAGACAGTGTCAAATGCTTTACTGAAATGAAGATAAAGAGCATCCACTGCTCTACCATCAGCTATCCACCTGGCTATGTCCTCATAAAAGGCTATCAGCTTGGTCAAACATGACTTCCCCTTGGTAAAACCATGTTGACTGCTTCCAATGACTCTCTTGTCTTTGATATGCCTAAAGACAGTGCCAAAGATAAGTTGTTCCATCATCTTTCCAGGGATGGAGGTGAGACTGACTGGTATATAGTTACCTGTGTCCTCCTTCTTGCCCTTTTTGAAGATTGCAGTGACTTTTGTTTTCCTGTAGTACTCAGGCACCTCTCCTGTCCAGTATGATTTACCAAAGATGGTGGAGAGTCATCTGACTATGACCTCCACCAGCTCCCTCAGAATCCCTTCAGGGCCCATGGATTTATGGATGTCCAGGTTACATAACTGTTCCCTAACCCTGTCCTCATTAGCCCAATCCTCATCAATCAAGAAAAACTCCTTATTTGTCATGCCCTCCTCTGGGGCCTCAGGGGTCTGGTGATCCTGAGGATAATCTCCGACAGTGTCTATGGAGAAAAAGAAGGCATTTAGTAACTCTGCTTTCTTTGTATCCTCTGTCACTAAGGCATTCAACACATTCAGCAGTGGACCTACATTGTCTCTAGGGTTAGTTTTCCCTGCAATGTATTTGAAGAAGCCCTTTCTGTTGTCCATGACCTTCTTTACATGGTTGAATTCCAAGGAGGTCTTAGCTTTCCTGGTTGACTCCCTACATCCTCCGACAACAGTTTTATACTCCTCCCAAATGGCCAGCCCCTCCTTCCATAATCTGTAGTCTCTCTTCTTCCACTTCAGTTTGCTCAGCATTTCCCTATTTAACCCTGCAGGTCTCCTGATTCCCTTTCTCAATTTCCTGCTTGTTGGAATGCTCTGATCTTGAGCTTAGAAGAATTGCTCCTTGAATAATAACCAACTATCATGGGTGATTCTGCTTTCTAGTATCTTGTCCCATGAGATTTCTCTTAGCAATTGCTAGAAAAGGCGAAAGTTGGCCCTGAACAAGTTCAAGGTTGTGATCTTGCTTGATATTCTGTATCCCAAGATCCTAAACTGCACCATCTCATGATCACTACAGTCAAGGCTGCTGTCAACCTTTTTCATTTCAAACAGATCCTTCCTGTTGGTGAGTATGAGATCCAGCAGCACTCCTCTACTAGTTGGCTCATTCACCATTTGCATCAAGAAGTTATCATCAATGTCCTGGAGGAACCTTCTGGGCTGTGGGTGGCTGGCAGAGGAGGCCTTCCAGCTAATACCTGGGTAGTTAAAAAAAACCATTAGAACCAGGACCTGTGATTGCGAGGTGCTGTCAGCTGCCTGCAGAAGTCTTCATCACCTTCCTTGTCCTGATCAGATGGTCTGTAATAAACACCCACAACTGCATCACCCATGCTGGCCTGCCTCTTAATTCACACCCACAGATGCTCAAATTGCCCCTCACCCACCCCTGTACAGAATTCAATACTTTCTAGTTGCTCTGTCATGTAAAGAGCAACTCCACCACCTTGCTTTGTTGACTTGTCTTTCCTGAAAAGGACACAGCCATCTATGACCACATTCCAGTCATGTAAGCTGTGCCACCAAGTCGCTGTAACTGCCACCAGATCATATCCCCCTGACTGCACATGGATTGCTGACTCCCACGCTGTTTATTTCCCATGCTGTGCAAGTTGGTGCACAGGCATTGCAGGGAGCAAGCCAAGCACAGCGACTCTACCCTGGTGGGATGGAAGGCCTTCTGGTCTGCATTACTACTAGAACACTGCCCAACTGGTGCAAACCAAGAAATGACTCCAACCCACTTTGATTCCACTTTAAAGCTCTGTGAATGAGCCCTGCTAGTTCTTGTCCTAGAATCCTTTTCCCCCTGTGAGAAAGGTCTTTCCCATGTACACATCCTGGTGTCCTATAAAACCAGCCATTATCAAAGAACTCAAAGACCTGTCTATAGCACTTTTGGAGGCAGACATTTACAATGTGAGTTAGTTCCAAATCAGATAATGATCCATATTTAAATCCTGTAAGATGAATAATCACAACCAATTAAATTCTCAAGTTATTGAGAATGTAGAGGATTTTGAACAATGATAATAAGTTATATTGGTAAAGACAATATTTCCTGGAACTACCTGCTAAAATATTACTAATTTGATCAGGGATATATGAATTTATTCTCATTTTACCTTGCATAAACCAGAAATAACTTTCCCAGAATTGTACTGTAATGTAAAACAAACCTGCCATATATAATGGCTGTCCAAGGGAAGCTAGGCATGTTGAAAAGAACAGTCTGAGGGATACTTCAATAAGTCCAATGTATGACATTGTGTTGTTTTTTTTTCCTAGGCATTACTTTTATACTACCAGTAGAAGGTAAAATATTGCTTATGTCAGAAGTGTGGGAAAAAGACCAAAGTAGTCACTTTTTCTTTTAACTCAAACATTCCTAATTTTTAATATGCTTCATGTGACTCTGAATAAAAGTGAAAAATGTTCAAAGGAATTCCTTCATGACTGGAAGTATGTACACTTTCATATCTTGTTCTAAGTAAAACAGCTCTACCTTTATTAACATTTCTAACTCAATTTATTATAGCAAAATAGATCTCTTCCCTAGCTTTCACAGTGGGACTACTGCTAGACAAAAATGTGGTCCATCCTTTGTAGAGACCCACACAGAAGAGAGTGGCCTCTAGCGTACTCACTGAACAGTAACACTGAAGACATCCCACAGTCCTGACAGGTGCTTTTTTGAAAACTCTTGCACCATTTTCTCCATAAACAAGTGGGTAACATCCTTCAGCATCTAGAACAGAGTCTTTCTGCACCTTACAATTCACAGTTTAGGCCCATCACCAATTGTTACTAGTGTTTACTGTCTAGTAACACTTGGGAAATCCTGGAATATCCTCTAAAATTACTAACCTGGCTTTAATCTGTCCTCTGTATCTAAAATAAAACAGTAGAAACTGCAAGTCTGTATGTTACTTATAACCATTTTCCTCTATCAAGTTGTAACAGTTTGAGAGTTACTGCCCCCCCACACTCTTATGAAATCACTCAGACGAGACTCACCTGGCTTGAAGCTTTTTCTTTACAGCACATATTTACAATATATACAGCTGTATACACAAATATACAGGTGTACAGGGTTAACCCTCCAGGGGGAGTAACCTTGAACCTGACCCTAGGTGGTCTTGACCCCTCCCCAGGGGTGGGTCTGAGCACTACCAGGTGATGGTTATCCCACTCCCCCTTCCTGTCTAAAGACCCATAAAAGCAGGGGGACTTCCTGTTTCTCTCCCTCTCTTCTCCCTGCCAGTGTCACCATCCTGGTCCGGGTTTCTCTTTTGTTTTACCACGTGGCCATCACCATCAAACTCAGGTTGTATTTATACATTTTGTATTTGCTTTCCCTTCCCTGTACCTTTGTAACTTCCCTACCTCAGATACCTTTTAAAGTTATTGTTAAACTCTTCCTTTTAACTTCCAAATCAAGTGAGATTCGTTTATTTGGATATGCTTACCTTTTCCTCTCTACATCTAATCCCTTTCTTTTGGGAAAGAAGGGGGAAGAGGGAAGGGCACTCTATAAAATTGTTATTGGTTCTATCAAATTTATTTGAGTCTCAGGAAATTTAAATTAGAACCGAGACAACAAGTTAAAGGTAAGACAGAAGCACAACACCTCTCCCAGAAAACAGAGTCCCCAGGATGGGCTCCCAACCACCCTTCCACCTTCTTTCCATCCCTCTACCTTATCCATATTTCAGAGTATGCCTTACATGCAACGTGAGGTTGCAGGATCAGCAAGGTTAGAAAGCAGAGGGAGTAGTTAGAAAGAAGCAGCCCAGGGAAAAAACACAGGCTCTGATGAAGACCCACACATCAACACTGTCTCACTCTATCTTATCTATGTTTTGTCTTCTTATTTTAATACATTTCAACAAGCCTATGAGTGAAGCAGACATCACCATTGTTTTCTTTTTACAGCCTATAAACTAACTTTTCTCATTAAAACATCCCAGTGAGCCTCAAACTAGCACACAAGTTTTGAGGTATGTCTTTTAAAGTTTAAATTGTGGGTATTATCAGTCATTATCATAGCAAAAAATGTACAATTAAAATATTGTACCCTATTGCTCTTATTCATCACTGTTTTCTTCAAATAATATTTTTTCAGAACCTTATAAAGCACATTTCATAGAATCTCAGGATGTCTGAAGTTGGAAGAGACTTCTGCAGTCTTTTGGTTCAAATTCACTGCTCATTTAATCACTGATTTGTTAGTGATATCTTAAACTATCACACTGTAGCCACAATGTAATTCTTATATATACCACCATACAGTTTGTTAATAGAGTGACTTAGTATTTTACCTTTTGCAAAATACTAAGACTGCACCTAGGCACTTTGATTTGGCAGTTTGCAATTCTTATCCTAAACAAAGCATGATTTTACTATAAACTGCCAAAGCATAATTTTACTGTCTTAACCAAAGCATAATTTTACTATAAGTAACATGTTAATTGATCTTCACAAATAGCTGGGGTTTTTTTAGCAGTGAAACCTAAGTATAATATTGAAGACACCATTTAATAGAAAGGAAAAAATAAAAGTCTTATAAGTTAGTTTGTGTGATCATTATAGGGTCTACCTGAAATTCAGAATTTTTTACATAAGCAAAAGAGTGTCAAATGTGCAGTGTAAATAAATGTCTGTAGGATTTGTTGAAGAAAGCTAATACTCAGAAGATTAGCGTTCAATTCCTGTCATCTCACTTTGGTCATCTACACCCAAATTAGCTGTGTGTGGCTCTCATTGCCAAAAACGGTTGGAAATAGCTGTTGTTAAAACATGATTCAGATGATTTCTTTTATACATTTTAGAATGAGATACATTGTGTTCTGAATGACTAACAAAAGTCTACAGTGACAAGTTCAGATGCTGTTGCTCACAACAATATACACTAAATCCTAGCCCAGTGCTTGACCCATACTGGCCACCATGTTGAGCTTTTGCAATTGTTTATATCCTGTTATGTAGAGTATATTGCTCTCTTTCGAGATCAATGCCTAAAAGCAAAACCAGCAAAAAGCAGATCCCTTTAGAAAAGCACAAAATATCAGGAGATTTGGATGCTTTCAAATGGAAAATTGCCTTTATTTTCTGACCCATAACAGAGGTACTCATAAATGCAAGCATGCTACTAGTTCCCTCTGTCAGAGCTTTCATGTCACCAAGACACAGCTACGATTGGCTTTCACCACCAGCTAAGCTTCCAGAACAATGCTGAAATATAACCACGAGAGTTCATTGTGAATTGAATGAGCCAGGGCAATGGGCCAAAGGTCTTCTGAAATCTATCACTTCAGCAATCCTATTTCCAGGACATCTCAGTGGAGAGGTTTTCATGAGGTAGAGAATAAAACTATCTTCATATCTGACTTCTTTCCATTTACAACCCCCCCAGTCCCCCTACTCCCTAAATACTCAGATGCAGTATGTAAAATGTTCAGACATAAAAACCATTGTATTCAGTGAAATATGATCAAAACCCTACAGAATCTTGCACTTCACTTTACTGGACCTCATGAGATTCACTTAAATTCAATTGTCATGCCTGTCTAGATCATTCTGGATGGCATCACATTCCTCAGCCATCTCAACCAGATTGGCATCGTGGTGAGAGGGCACCCAGTCTCACTTAACTATATCATTGATGAAGGTATTGAATAGCCCTGGTCTCAACATAGACCCCTGAGGGGCATCATTTGTGACCTATCTCCATCTGGACATTGAGCCATTGATCATTACTCTCTAGATGCAACCATCTAACCAATTCCTTGTCCACCAAACAGTCCACCCATCAAATCCGTATCTGTCCAGCTCAGAGAGAAGGATGTGGTGGTGGGCTGTGTCAAAGGCCTTACAAAACTTCAGATAAATGACATCCATTTGTCTTCTCTTGTCCACTTATATAGTCACTCCATTGTAGAAAGCCACTAGGGTGGGCAAGGAGGACTTGCCCTTGGTGCAGCCATGATGGCTGTCTCAAATGACCTCCTTGTTCTCCATGTGCTTTAGTACAGTTTCCAGGAGAAAACCATTTCCATAATCTTCCAGAGCACAGAAATGAGTCTGACAGGTAGTAATTTCCAGAGATCTCTTTTCCACCCTCTTTTAAAGTAGGCCCAATATTTCCCTTCTTCCAGTCTCCAGGAACTTCACTTGACTGCCAAGACAAGTGTCATGAAGAGTGGCTTTGCAACTACATCTGCCAATTTCTTTGGTACTTTGGCATACATCCCATTAAGTCCCATAGATTTATGTATGGTTAGGATCTTCTCTTATGGTGAGAGGGGCTTTCTACCCCTGGACCTCACCTGGTGGTCCATCAACTGAGAAGGGATGAGGAGTGAGCTTACCAGTGAAGACTGAAGCAAGAACATTATTGAATAACTCAGCCTTCTCCCTATCTGTTGAGACCAGCTCTCCATTTCTGACCATTAGAGGGGGTGGATTTTCTACAATCTTCCTTTGCTGATTATTATATCCCTATAGAAGTACTTCATGTTATACTTGTCATCCCTTGACAGGGTTGGTCCAGCTGTGCCTTGGCCTTCCTGACCGTGTCGTTACACAACTGGGCAGTGTTCCTATACCTGCTTCTGTTGTTGGTATAGTCCTATCTCTGTTTTGACCAGTAGGTCCACGATCAGCTAGTGTTTTTCCTTCTTTGTCCACTTTCTTACACCTGGGAACTGATAATTCTTGTGCTCTATGAAAAGCATCCTTAATGATCTGCCTGCTCTGTTCTGCTTATCTGTCCCTGAGGATCATTTCCCAGGGAGTCCTACTGAATAAATCACTGAGGACTGGAATTTTTCTTTCTTAAGATTCAGGATCCTTGTCTGACTCATATCTCTTAAGATCATGAACTCCACCAATGTGTGATCAATGTACACCTGTCAGATTCCAATCTGGACATCTCTAATGAACTCATTCACACTCGTGACCAACATGTCCTATCTTATTTTAAAATCTTCATTCATTTGAGGGTTTCTGAGCAGCTGCTGACAGTTTCACCATCAAAATATTTCATCATACTATTTTTGCTCAGTTACCAACAGAGAGGAAGATGAGTTAGTATATTATTGTATTTACTCAGGGAGATTTTCTTTTGAAATATAACCGAAGTAGAACCTTAGAAAACACTTAGGCAACAATTAGAAATGGAGTGAGTGTACAGAGAAGTTCAAACTGTATTCCTATCTTGTTAGTTCATAATTTATAGAGTTTCTACAATGTTGCAGTGGCTAATACATTTTTATAAAAGAAAGAAGGTTTTTTTTTCAGGCTAATAAGATGGGAGATAATATATATATCCTTTACATCTTATCACATGCAGCAAGGATTTAGGTCATCTATGACTTTGGTGATATCAAATATTAGTGAGATTTTGCAAGACTAGTCAGTAATGAAATTCCCAAGGCTTGAGTTAGAGTTATGGGACTTTGTATTCCTTAACATTGATTGTTAACATGCATCAACTTCAGTCACATTTAGAAGGAAACACTGCTATATTTTCTGAAAAAGTAGCTCCCTAACAGCATCGTAAGAGAGTCTGCATCTTTAAATAAAGGGAATTACCCTACTTGTCTGAAATTACTGGCTTAATACACGTGTATAAAACAATTGTTAATATTTATGTTGCTCAAAGACTCCATTATTTTCATAGAATGGTTTAGGTTGGAAGGGACCTCAAGGATCATCCAGCTCCAACCCCCTGCCATAGGCAGGGACACCTCCCACTAGAGTAGGTTGCTCAAGGCCTCATCCAGCCTGGCTTTGAACGCCTCCAGGCATCCTGGAGGCATCCACAACCTCTCTGGGCAACCCATTCCAGTGTCTTATCACCCTCACTGTAAAGAACTTCCTCCTAACATCCAGTCTAAATCTCTCCTCCTCCAGCTTAAACCCATTCCCCCTCATCCTGACGTTACTAGACCGTGTAAATCGTCCTCCCCCCGCCTTCCTGTAGGCTCCCTTCAGATACTGGAAAGCCACTATAAGGTCTCCTCGAAGCCTTCTCTTTTCCAGGCTGAAGATCCCCAACTCTCTCAGCCTGTCCTCATAGCAGAGGTGCTCCAGCCCTCTGATCATCTTTGCGGCTCTCCTCTGGACCCACTCCAGCAGTTCCATATCCTTCTTGTGTTGGGGGCTCCAGAACTGCACACAGTTTTTTGTTACAAACATCACTAGAACTTTGATATTCATAGATAACAAATACAGACTTAAGTTTCAAAATGAATCTCCAGAGTTTTCTTCCAGTAAATGAAATATTAAGTGTTAAATGTTCAGTGGTGAGACAGTCTTAGAAGACAGACTGCCACTGTTGTGTCATTATCCTATATCCTTATACATTTTGACAAAGTTGTGAGACCTGATATAAAGTAGCTGTAAAAATACAAAATAATGTTTTTAATCGTGATAAATTATTTTTAAAAATATACCACAAACTTTTGTAGTTTAATCAGGAAGGATTTCACTTGTATCTGTGAGTCTTGATCTCCAAATCAAATCAAATTATAGCTCAGCTACTTCCAAGCTATTGCCGTGACAAAAAAATTTTGAAAATTTACCTGACACCAGAAGATCTTCACCCATTTAACCCATACATTTTAAGTGATTTTTCATCAAAGCTATTATGCTAACTCATAAAGTTTGAGGAGAGATTTACCATTATGCTTTTTACAGCAAATAAATTGTGGCTGCACATTAGGAATTTCTGTCAGTCATGATAGGTCTGGACTAGAGTCCAGCAAAGTCAGATGAAAAACTGCTACTAATTTCAGTGTACTATTGAGAAAAGCATTGACCCTGGAGGTAGTAGCTGTTAGTTAATTGCATTTTCTCTATAAACTGCTATGTGGTTTTCCTTGCACCAAGCTTCTGTCTTCCACCTACTTTGCAAAAATGCTAGTAATTTAAAGATAATTTTAAAGATAATTTTGAAGTCATTCATATATTAGTCTGGTACACACTACAAAGTAATTTTATTTATTAATTTTAAGATATTGATCATTATTATGCAATTGCTTCAGAGGCTACATGGCTATCAATAGAAAAACACAAATAACAGGGAAAAATATTCTGTTAGCATTTTTCACATTTTCAAGATCTGGAACAAAATACCACTGCAGAGTAAGCACAAGCTAGCAAGTCTTTCAACTCATATTACTGGAAGATTGTTTTTCAAATGAACAACTAAAAACATTTCAGCAAAAAGGAAAATACAGATTCAGTATCCTGAAGCACAGAGGACATGATTTTCACTAAATGTAAATCACTGGAGAATCTTAGGCATTAACAGCCACATTCTGAATGGCACAATTTGTTGAAACTGTGTGAAACTGTGAGAGTTTATTTGAGAGTTTATTCCAAACAATTATCTGTCCTCTTTTACCGTCAATTTCATGGTGCTTTGTAGAGAATGAAATGTGTTAGACGAACACGTTGAAGACATGTCCTTGAAGATTATTTGATCTGAAAGGGAAGGAAAGAGGATAACATAAGTCAAGAGAATCAGCTAGCTAGTTTGGACCTTTTTTTGCTTCAGGTTTGTTTACACGAGGGCTTTTTCAATGCTAGCTTTTAAATCAGTGTCAATACTCCCATTTACTTCAGGATCTTGCCCAGAAGATCTTCAGGCTGGACATCAGGATGAAGTTCTTCACCATGAGAGTGGTGAGACCCTGGAATGGGTTGCCCCGGGAGGTGATTGAGGCCCGGTCCTTGGAGGTGTTTAAGGCCAGGCTGGATGGGACTCTGGCCAGCCTGCTCTAGGGTAGAGTGTCCCTGCCCATGGCAGAGGGGTTGGAATTAGATGATCCTTGTGGTTCCTTCCAACTCTAACTGATTCTATGATTCTATGAAGACATATACAGTATAAACAAAACATATAACAGTAGCCTGCCTGACAAGTAGCTCCTCACAGTGGGGACAAAGAAGGAACCTCCTGAACACTGTGTTGGAAGTGGATGAGATAGTGTAGTGGTTTGGGTGATACCCATCTCCTCGCACTTTGGAAATCATCCAGACTAGACTCATCTGGCTCTGGAAATTGAATGAAGCTTATTATTTACAGCTTAGCACAATATACAAGCAGATATTTACAGTATATATATATATAGACAGATATATACAAGGTAAAAGGTAATACAGAAACAGAACAGCCCTCCCAAAGACCTGAGTTCCCAGGAGGGGCTCCCAACCACCCTTCCACCTTCTCCCACCCCTCTACCTTACCCCAGATGTTACCTTGTGCCCCAAGGAAGAATGGAGAGTCGTCTGGGGGTGTTACAAAGCAAGTGGATTAATCAGAGAGATGAAGAGTGAAGTTAGAGAGAAATGCAGCTCAAAGCCCAGGCAGTGCTCAAACTGCCTTATGTATGTTTACTCCTGTTCTTATACATCTCAGCAAGCATATGAGTGAAGTAGACATCACCATTGTTTCTCTTTCCCAGCCTGTGGTCTAATTCTTGTCACCAAAACTTCCGAGCTAGCTTCAAACTAGCACAGATAGAGTAGGAGGTTCACAGCACTTTGGTGATTGACACCTTAATTCCTGCAAACTCAGCCTCAGTGTGCAGACACTCCACTGAGGTCTCATGGACAGCCATTCTGGGTTCAATGATCATATCAGAGCACGGTAGGGAATTTCCCATATTTAAATTCAGAGTTCTTTTTTGTCCAGCTGTGTTTCAGTTTGCCAACAAAAATAATAGCTTTACCGATTATGCTCACAATAGAAAGCTAGCTTTAATATCAATTTTGTCTTTGCCACTGTTAAGGAGGGGGTTGAATCTGGATTAAACGTGAATTATAATGTGGCCAATATAAAAAATATTAAATAGTTTATTAAATATATAAAGCAAATGTCCCAAAACTTATTTACAATTAACACACACAGATTCTATTATGCAGTTGGTAAAAGTATTTTTGCAGAGTGTATATGTACAGTCAGATTAAATTTAAATTACTTAGGAAAGGTTTTAGAAAACTTCAATGACTGTAGAGTCTCATAGCACAAACTGCCACTTAAATTTTAAACATAAACTTTCACAAACTTCAGAAAAGTGAGTTAGTTTGCTCCCGGGTCAGAGTCTCAATACTTCTAATGCAAAACTATACACAGAAGGATAAATGAGAAAAATACAGTCTCAGTCACATGGTGGCCTTCCATGTGGTGATGATGCAGTGGGGTTTTGCTGCTGAGCTTGTATAGCTTAGATTAAGCACGTTGTCTGATAAGATCCACAGACACAAGTCAAATCCTCCACGGCTCTCAGGAGGTCATCGGAGTGGCCAGCCACCTGGGTGAAGCGAGGTTCAGGTTTGTGGGCTGGAGCAGTCCAGTATCGGTGCTTTGTATAGCAAAGGAGTCAGCCCTCGAACTGGAGTGGTGGGCCGGCAGGTGCCAGTGTTGCAACTCGTTGCTAGGCTGTTGTCTATCGTTTCCTGAACTAGGCAAAGGACTCAGGTTTGGCTGAACTCAAGTGGGCAGCTGTATCCCAGTGTGGGGCAAGCTGTTTCAGTCCCTCAGCTCAGTGTGGAAGACAGGTAGGGTCAGGTCTTCCCTTTGTGGGGGAGGCAAGTCCTCAGCTACACGCAATGCAAGGCATACAAGGCAAACAGGTAGCAAACAAAACAAAAGCAGCAGCAGCAAACAAACAAGTTTGCTAGGGTTTTAAGCATTTTGACTTAAGCATTAAATGTCTTTGACCAATAGAAACAGATAAAAACACCCCTAGAACCAATCATAAGTTACTTCACCAAAAAAGGGAGGTGCACATGCCTAGCATCTGGGACCTGTGTTTTCCAAAGACAAATCAGGCTGAGTCTACGATTCTACACAAAATAAGGCCAAATAGGGGTGTCTGTGATAGACTGAGAGGTGTCAAGGCTTTGTGGGCTTTCCTGCATTTCTTCCACCCAGGAAGAAGAAGATGTCTTGGATATATATTCTAGGTATAATTTGGACCTTCCACCACAGTCATGTTACAGGTGAGATCATGATATCTGCCCACCTCATAGTCCCCCAGGACTCTTCCTGAAACCATCCAGAAAAATTAACATTATCCCACAGTCTCTAGGTCTGTCATATATCTTCGTTCCTTCACTCTTGGGCAAAGAAAGTCAGATTCTTCAACACTCACAAGTAAAAATCATGACCCCAGGCTCACCGCATGCATCACTCTGAAAATTCAAAAGGAAAAAAATCATCACGCATTCTGCTTTCTGCGAGCTCTACCCAAAGTTGCACCTTTGTCAGTCAACTGTTTCTTTGAAATATTGCTCTCATATCTTACATTAATCTTAAAGAGGCAGTGGTGATGTGTGTTATTTTGGAGCTATTTCAAACTTTTCACAAGTGCTACTTACTTTCATAATATGTCTATTTGCAACACTCTTCCAAGTCTCACTCATCCCTCCATAGGCAGTAATTTGTCACCTCTATTGCATCATTTTGAAATTGTAGATCTCTCTCTAAGTGCTAGACTGTGTTTGGTGAAAGTAATAAAGAC
The DNA here is from genome assembly GCA_013400475.1 of Tricholaema leucomelas. Classification (NCBI taxonomy): domain Eukaryota; kingdom Metazoa; phylum Chordata; class Aves; order Piciformes; family Lybiidae; genus Tricholaema lacrymosa; species Tricholaema leucomelas. The sequence continues at coordinate 20,884 of WAAF01002139.1, read as the reverse complement.
TCTAGTTGCCTACATAAGTTTTCCGGTTGAAGGTGAACTCTTGAACTACGTAGACTCAATTTTCTGCACTTTTATTTGCAGAAGCCACTGCAGTGCAGTTTTGCCTTTCAGCCATACTTAAGCACATTGATAGCATTCCAGAATAAGAAACATGAGAAAATATGGAGAATATGTTCAGAAATTCATCAAATACATTTAAGTACTGTGGATAAAACTTTGATTTTGTTGACTGGAATAGAATGTAACTTACTTAATCTACTTTAAACTGTTTATAGTCTTTGTAAGACTAATTCTTAAAAACTAGAACTTTAAGAAAATGAGTAAGAATTAGTTAAAAATCTATTTGACTTAATAGCTTGTTTGGTGGTTGTTGTTGTTTATTTTTTAATAAGACTATGCAAAACTTCTAAGAAATCCTTTCCCTGATTTGAATTTAGAGTTGTTCCAGGTTTCAAATATTCTCCAAATGAGAAAATCATTGCCCATAAAACAGATGACTGCTAAATGCTGTTTTAATTATAAATAGTCTGGATTTCTCAAAGTCGAATACAGTGCATGATTTTCTAGAAAAAAGGAAATAACATTGTTTTATATATGAGATGTATCTAAGTATGGAGATTTCAAAATCTGACACAACAAAGGGAAGACACAAGGAGATAAAACAATCTAAAGAGTATATAGGTATCTCATGTATAATCTAAATCATGCAAAACCAGTCTTCATATTTCTGTTCTTTCATAGTGGTGTTTCCAGCTCTGTAAGGCTGCACAAAGTGGAGTTTCATAGCCAATGTCCAGATGGAGATAGGTCACAAATGATGCCCCTCAGGGGTCTATGTTGAGACCAGGGCTATTCAATACCTTCAGCAATGATATAGGTAACAAAAAAAGGAAGAGAATATGGACTAGGAGAATATATAATATAACTAACTGGGAATAACTACTGTTTTCTTCTAGCATTAAGTACTACTATGCTGGTGTTCTAGTAGGCAAATAACCCTACAAAAGATTACCCTATGCAGAGGAGCCAAGTCCTCATTGTAAATTGCCAAACTCTCAGGCTCACTGTAATTCAATGTGTTATTGAAACCAGTGGAGCTATATTGATTTGCATTATCTGTGACTGGCACACTGTCTTTACTGTTAGAGCAGAGTAGTTTTTTTATCAGGCCACTGAAGTTTAAATGTTTGTTTTTCCACGTAAAAATTCAAGTTGGAAGTGATGCACTAAAACCTGAAATTTGTGCATCTAGGAGACTTATATGCTGTGTATGTTTATGTGCTTTTACAAGTTAAGTGATAAATACCAGTAACAGCACCTTGTATCTGCTTCAGGGCACATGTTAATCTGAGTGAAAGATTTCCAGCAATAAATTTCCAATTGATTGCTCTTCTAATTATAACCAGATTTTTTTAAAAAATGCTTTACATCAGGTAGTGCATTCATATTCTTGTGCATCCATATGTTCTGTTAATTAAACTGCAGCATCATTTCCTGAAATCTGAATAACTGCTGTTATTTCTACATCTCTCAATGCTTTGAGACAGTAGTTTTTACCAATTATTGCTTAGTATATGATAGGAAAAAATAACATAACAGGCTGTTTTCATTGATGTGGGTTTTTTCCCACTACATTTCAGAATAAAAGTATTAACTGAACTTAACTTGTCTTTATGTTAGTGTTGTTTGGCACTGTTAGGATACACCACTTAAAATTAGAAGAAACAGCCTAAATCTCAAAATGTAATAGGCTTATTTAATTGTGCTGAACTGAAGAAGCCTGCAGCAACTGAAGAAGTACAAAGATGTGGTTTACCTGAAGAGATAACCTTGCTCCACTATGTATTCTCTATGAGCACAATTGGTAAGAATGTGTTTCCTGGAACTGACCTTTGATGAGTCTTTAAGGTACTGTTTCACAGGAATAAAAATACATTAAGCAGTATCATTATGGTCATATGTCTTTTCATGTGTTCAGGAATGGAACTGATGAATAAATACTGTGTTCTCAAACTCTAAACAAATAGATATGTGTCTTTCAGTGTCAGAACTTCTGCTTACTTTGAAAATATATGAAAAAAAAAACTTTATCAGTAGGCTGAGCGTTTCATCTGAGCATTATCTTCTATTCCAGATCCAGCCAGCCTTATTCCAAAGAGAAACTGGTGTTGATCAACTGGTCCTGTGCAGAATTCAGTGCCTTAAAAACTTAATTTTCACAACTTTCATAGTATTCAAAGAGTCAGGAAAGGGGACCAAACTCTGACAGAGGTTGTTTTCAGAAGCTATTACACCTAAGAACTGAGCACATAAAGAAGAAGTTGGAAGAGACTATGGTTGGAGATTCCCTTCTGCAGGTAGTAGGGTAAATACCTGCTGATGTAGCATGTTGTAACAGGTGGCTTGTTGATTGTCAGGTATTCAGATATGTGATGCTGGAGATATACTCTCAAGGTTTATCTGGACCTCAGATTACTATCTCTTGTTAGCCATCTGCATGGACAACAGAGGTATTGTCAGGGGACACATGGACTAAATAAAAAGTCATGTATACGGTTAATACTCCAGGAGGAGTGTCCCTGAACTCGACACTGGACCTCAGGTAGTCTTGACCCCTCCCCCAGGGGTCTGGACACCACCAGGTGGTGGTTAGCCCACTCCCCCCTTCCTGTCCCATAAAAGCAGGGGGGCTTCCTGTTCCTCTCTCTCTCTCAACCACTCCGCAGCACTCTCTGGATCGCTCTCTCTGGATTGCTCTCCGGACCACACCAGCTCCCTCTCTCTCTCTGCACCCCTGCATCTCTCCACACACGTGGTCACCACCATCACAAACTCAGGTTGTATTTATACCTTTTGTATTTGTTATTCTTCCTTCCCTACACCTCTGTAACCTCCCTACCTTTGATACCCTTTTAAGTTATTGTTAAACTTTTCCTTTTTTACTTTAAATCGAGTGAGATTGATTTATTTGGGTGTGTTTACCTTTCCTCTCTACTTCTAATTCCTTTCTTGGGGAAGGAGGGGGGAGAGGGAAGGGCACTTTACAAATTGTCATTGGTTCTATCAAATTTATTAGAGTCTCTGGGAATTAAAAATTCGAACCGAGACAAGTCACTACAAAATTTTGGAGGCAAATATGACTTTCAGAGATAAGATATGAGAGTTACCCATGGAAGCCTGAGTAGTTCTCGCCTACATGACATCAGTGAAAAAGGAATAGCTTTAGTAGAAAGGAGGACAACTTCAAAATTAACAACTGGCTGGAGGGATGGTGTTTCATGTAGTACTTGGGCTTTTTTGATCATGAGACTCTGCAGAACTAAGACCCTTATCACCAAATAGGATCTGCCTGACAAAGTGGAGTAAGAGCATCTTAGTCAACAAGCATGGTAGCCTGGCATGAAGGGTTTTAAATTATGTGCCAGGGAGGCCAATGATAGCTGTTGGCAATTAATTTAAGAAGCAGAAGTTATGGATAATACTCACAGAGGGTGAGAGCAAAGCAGTTTTTGAAAAGGATGAAAGACATTGAAAGAAGACTCACCTCAGTTACCTGTATATAAACACAACCTTGACAATTTCAAAGAGAAGCTGGAGATCCACATGTGGTTACAAAGCTATGCCACCACTAGAATTATTGAGACACACTTTAGTTGTGGAGTACTCTGACGGTGGGATACAGGCTGTTCAGAAAAGGCAGGTGAGGGTTGTCTTTTATGTAAAGTAGGAGTTCAAATGTATGTTTTTTATTTGGATAGATTACAGATTATGCAGAATTTTGTGACTCAGGCACAGGTCAATAATGGTGACATCATTGTAGGATTGTATGTATCCATGCAAGGTGAAGAATTGAGCAAAGCCTTCTTCAACCCACTGAAGAAAATCTCAGATTCAAAAATCCTTGCTGTTCTGTGAGACCTTAACCTCCCTTACACCTTATGGCAAGACAATACAGCCAAGAAAAATTCATATAAAATTTCTGGATATCAAGATATTATAAAGGAAAGAGGTACTTGATGGACCAACCAGTGTGGGCACACATTCCCATCCATTATTCACTAAGCAGGTAGAACTGGTTGTAGATGTGTTAACTAATGCTTGTAGTAATCATGAAACAGTGGAGCTTGCAGTTCTGAAAGAGAGAGGAAATAGAGCCAGCAGAGTATTCCAGCTTGGGGCAAGCCATTTCAGTCCCTCAGCTCAGTTAGGCAGTGTCAGGGCTTCCCTTAGTGGGGGAGGCAAGCCCGCAGCTACACGCGGTGCAGTGCCGCGGAGCACAACAACACGCGAGGCAAACTGGTAGCAAATAAAACAAAAGCAGCAGCAGCAAACAAAAAAGTTTGCTAGGTTTTAAGCATTTCAATGAGTGTCTTTGACCAGTAGCAACAAATAAAAATACCCCTAGAACCAATCCTAAGTTACTTCACCAAAAAGAGAGATGCACGTGCATCCATGACCTATGTTTACCAAAGACATAGCAGGCTGCAAAGCAAGGCCAAATATGGTGTCTGTGATAGACTGAGAGACACCAAGGCTTTTGTCTGCTTTCCTGTACTTCTTCCACTCAGGAAAAAGATCGGGGGCTGCATCCATGACCTATGTTTACCAAAGACATAGCAGGCTGCAAAGCAAGGCCAAATATGGTGTCTGTGATAGACTGAGAGACACCAAGGCTTTTGTCTGCTTTCCTGTACTTCTTCCACTCAGGAAAAAGATCGGGGGCGGGGGGGGGGCAAGGTGGGTATTCAGGTAGGTGTTTAGGACATGTCATAGATATGTATTCTAGGTATAATTTCGACCTTCCACCAGAACTACTTCCATGCAATTTAGACAAAGTTGTCAAAACATAATTTTTCTAGGGCTCTATGTGTCTTGAGATAGAGAAAGAGAAATCTTAATGAACTATGGTAGCTCTCAAAGTACATAATATTTTAAACACTTTGTAGATCTTGGACATACAAGACACAAGGACATAAGGAAACTTACAGAACTGATGGTTTACTGCATAATTAATGGCATGAGTTAAGACAGAACAGCACCTCAACTTGCAGCATCTTAAGCGCATGTGGCTGTATTTCCTTAATGTTCTCCGTTAGCTTAGGCTTTAGATCATGGTTAAACCTCATGTAGCCATGCAGAGACCTGTTCTCAGCATGAAAAACTAATGCCTACACAAGTAAAATTATGCAATCTATGTATGATGGTCTAGCATAGCTAACTCTTCTTGCAGGATATACTGACTTTTCTTCACTACCCTTCTTATGTAGATGAACCACAGAAACACAAATAACGTGCATTTGGATAATCTTTCAAGGCACAGCAGAGACCTATGAAAGAAATTGCATACTGCCAAATGGTTCAGCAAGATTTCCAGCAGGAAACCCCGGGAGAACATCTCGGGGCAAAGAAGGGAAATCATAGAATCATAGAATGATAGAATGGTTTAGGTTGGAAGGGACCTCAAAGATCATCCAGCTCCAACCCCCTGCCATAGGCAGGGACACCTCCCACTAGAGCAGGCTGCTCAAGGCCTCATCCAGCCTGGCTTTAAACGCCTCCAGGGAGGAAGCATCCACAACCTCCCTGGGCAACCCATTCCAGTGTCTTATCACCCTCACTGTAAAGAACTTCCTCCTAACATCCAGTCTAAATCTCCCCTCCTCCAGCTTAAACCCATTCTCCCTCATCCTGACATTACTAGACCTTGTAAATAGTCCCTCCGCAGCCTTTCCGTAGGCTCCCTTCAGATACTGGAAAGCCACTATAAGGTCTCCTCGAAGCCTTCTCCTCTCCAGGCTGAAGAGCCCCAACTCTCTCAGC